>JAJONR010000780.1:0-63341 GCA_029582245.1 Solanum etuberosum
ACATCATAACACGAACATAAAGCACCTGAGTTTGAGTTAACCACAAATGCAATCTCTCCATCACGGGACATGCAGGATGATATAGGTCCAAACACTACATCATTCCATATTGAAGGAAATTGAATCATAAGTCTCTGCCATTCTTTTTCTAGAGTTTGCTTGAAAATCCACAAGTCAAAGAATCCACCTACTCCCCCTATAACACCTAATTTACCATTCACCTCTATCAACTCGTAAGTAACCACCCAGTGAAATGCATTCCACAATGCAATGATTTCAAAATTTTCAGATTTAACATCAATTGCAGCTATAACATGCTCCTGATTGCAACAGGGATATTTCCATGTTCCTTTTGCTCAGCCAAGTAAAAAGCATTTATTTCATGGAGAAAGAACTTTGTTCCACCGGAACGGGTCATAGAACGGCAACTATGGATATCCACAAAATCTGACTCAGATATAATTGAATTACTTAATCGGGAAACGCACTTGAAACGCATTAACGACTTAGCAGGAAGCAATGAGAAAATTTCAAATATTATTTCTTGAGGAATTGATGCTTCTCTTTCTCCAAAATTCATCTTGTATCTTGTTGTTGGATGTTGAATTTCTTGAGAAATTGAGGCTAGCGGCTAAAGCTTGTTTGAAAACCCTAAACCCTCAAGTTTTGCGTTTGCAATATATGTTATATTATATTTATTTAAATGAAAAATATATATATGTTCTTATAATTTTAGTAGGCGTTTGGCCATGTGATACCATATCACGATATGGAATCAGCGTTTGGACATGCGATTTTACGTTGATTCCATATCATGAGTGTGATTCCATATTCTCCAAAAACCATGATATGAGAATTTCATATCATGATTTGAGCTATTTTTAATGCAAAAATTGATCCACAAGTTTATATTTTGTTAAAACAACCCATATTTATATCTACTAACCATTTATTTTATATGTAAATAAAATTTATAATCACATTATTACTTTTTAAAATTTACTTTTCAACATTCACTTAAAACAATTAACCGGCATGTTAAAATAGTTTCCGAGGCAATTAGCAAGATGGTACCAACATTTATACAACCAAAAATTATGACAGGTGTACATTTCAAAATTCGACATAATACTCGATTTTGGCCTTGTTTAAGGTAAAATTTTAAACACATTAATAATTTTATTTTATGGCCTTAATAAGTGCACATTTATATTTTATGTGTAAGTTATTAGTATTTAGTTACATACTCACTATCGACTTTATTTAAAGAGATAACATTTATTTTATGACTTTGCATTGTCTTGGAAGCACTATTTTATTATACTTACAAACATTATTTTTATGAAGTGCATTCTATAATGCTTCCAATTTATTTTATCTTCACTAAACTAATATTGATGTATTTTTATTTGGTAGGATTGTGTTGGTGCGATTGATGGAACATATATAAAAGGGGAGGTTCCTAAAGCGGTGCAAAAAGCATACATAATTGCAAAGGAAGAACATCACAAAATGTCTTATGTGCTTGTGATTTTGATATGTGATTTACCTTTGTTGTTGCTGGTTGGGAAGGTACTGCACATGACACTAAAGTACTTGAGAAATACAAATTCAACGTGAGGAAATTATTTGTACTATGTGGAAGGATTATATTAAAGACTAGTACACTACAATTTATGTTCAATTTTTTTTAATTGAATTAAAGTTTTTGGGCTTTAATCCAAAATGAGATAAAAGTTCTATATATGTCATCTCTTAACTTATTGAGTTAGAACTTGAAGAACAAATTGAGATATCTACTTGACTTAATGGGCTTTAAATTTCAAATTCTAAAGCTTTGCTTGAAAATTCGAGATTTGCAGTTGTTGTTATTGAGAAATTGATTTCAAAGCATTATTAAATTGAAAAATTGGATATTAAAAATTGTTTCTGACGAATTGAGCTAAAACATTTCACGTCTTATTATTAGAGTTTTATGAATTTCGGATCAACTTGTAGAACAATTTTAGTGATTGATTATTGCAAAAGTTTATTTTTGAATTATAAGAATAAAATTCATTAGTTGAGTTGAGAACATTTGAAGAAAATCAAAAAGCACTATCAAAGAACAAAGACAAACTTGAAATTTTGAAGTCTTGCTGGCTCTAAATGAAGAAAGAAGAACTATAGATTTCTGACTTGTTTGGTTTTTTTTTTTTTTGGGATTCCTACGTAACTGTATAGGTAACAAAAAAAAATTCAATAAAATAATTGTATGTTTTTGTAATGTATGGATGTTATCAAATTATGTATATATCTTGTATAATTATGTATTAGAGATGTATATTTATCCATATACATTATTTATACAATATTTATACATTGCAGTAGTTCATCTTCCTCAATGAGTTGATTTTTTTATTCAATGAAAACACATATTTAAAAATTTAGCCGAATTTCTCTATTAAGGATGGACCGATCTGAAGAGCAGAGACTTGATTCGATATTTACAGTTAATACATATTAGGAATGGTACAAATTCTTTTTCATTCGATTGTGCTTAATGAAGGAACAGTCTAAATATACTTTTTTGAATCCAAACTTCTTCATTTTTTTCTAAGTCTTCTTCTTGCATAGAAGAACATATCTGTTATAAAAAACAGAATTTTAGTGGTAGGCAACGATTCCTCTTAAATTAGGTGGAACAATATAAATAATATCTGCAATTTATTCCAAATTTAAGAAATATATTTAATCTTCATATAATATATATAGTTCAAAATTTATCACACATGCCATTGCGAAAAATGTTCTTTCAAATTAGAAATTGAAATGCAAAAGAAAAAAAAATGTTATCATGATGTATTACTCCCTCTATTCCATACTATGAAAAAAATTGAAAAGAAGCCCAAGCCATAGAACTATTAACAAAATTTCAATACAATTCGAATGAATTAGTATCAAGAAGTATTCATAAATCAAGAATATATTTCAATATATCTACTCCATATCTTAATCAATATATTTCTTAAGATGTATTTATATTTGTGGGTAAGGATTGTAGACTTTAAAGGAATGCATTTGTATTTGTGGGTCGGTAAACAAATACATATTTATCAAATTGGTAAATACATAAATACATTCCGAGTATTTTTAAATCAAACTATTAATTGAGCACATTTTTATTCAATTTTCCATAGTTTAAAGATATTTTTGACGGATTTTTCGAAAAATAAATACTCCTTCCGTCCTATTTTATGCGGCTCTTTTCAGATTTCGAGATTCAAATAAGTTTATCTTTGACCTTAATTTTTTCATAGATCTTTTAAACATTTTGAATTATCAATTATTATGACTTATAATACTTTTTACGTACTTTGAAGATTCGATATGCAAATTCTCGATCAAACTTGAATTACTCCCTCCGTTTCACAAAGAATGATTTAGTTTGACTTGACACGGAGTTTAAGAAAACAAAAAGACTTTTGAATCTTGTGGTCCTAAATTAAAGTTATGTCAAATGTACAAAATTCCCCTTTAATCTTGTGGTCTTAAACGTGCTACGTGGAAAACTGAAATTAAAATGTTACCAAAAAATTGAAACAGACTAAAAAAGAAAGAAGATCGTTCTTTTTGAAACAATGAAATATTTGATTCTCAGGAAAAATAAAAAGTATCACCTAAATTGAGATAAAAGGAGGAATAGTTCTATGATTGGGATGTTTTCCAAACTTTGTTACAAAAGCAACAAATCCTTGTTGAATGTACACTTTGCCGCTAAATCTAGCTTGTTCTCATGAACATAGCCGTTAAATCCTACTGTTCACATCATCTAAGACAAACCTTCAAACAATTTTCAAGACATTGTTCTACATTTTCTTCAGATCAAAATCTCATTTCTCAGTTACAATCATGCAAAAAAATCTCAGAAATCACTCAATTTCATGCCTTAATGATCAAAACTGGTCAAGACCAAATTCCTTTCACTCTAAGCAAACTCCTCGCATGTTCAATCCAATTTACAGATTATACATCTTCAATTTTCAAGTATGTAAAAAACCCAAATCTTTATATGCATAATACCATGCTTCGTAGCTATTCAATGAGTGATGATCCACAAAAGGGTCTTGTATTTTTCAACCATATGAGGGAACAAAATGTTGTTCTTGATCAATTTGCTTTTGTTTCTGTGCTTCGATCTTGTATGCGTTTAATGGAGAAATGGACTGGTCTAGCTGTTCATTCAGTTGTTTTGAGATCTGGGTTTGATTTGTTTCTTGATTTGAAGAATACCCTTTTGAATTTCTATTGTGTTTGTGGGGGAATCCGTTGTGCACACCAACTGTTCGATGAATTTTCAAAGAGGGATTTGGTTTCTTGGAACACCTTGATGGGTGGTTATCTTTGTGTAAGTAATTATTCTGCTGTTTTGGATATGTTTGTAGGGTTGCTTAGGGATGGTATTTCTGCTAGTGTCACGACGATGTTGTGTGTTTTGTCTGCGATTGGTGAGTTAAAGATTGCTTTGGTAGAGGAATCCCTGCATGGTTATTGCATAAAGATTGGATTTTGCGATAGTTTGAAGGTGCTAACTGCCTTGATATCTATGTATGGGAAGATTGGCTGCGTTAGTTCAAGCCGTAGTCTATTTGATGAAGCTTATCCGAAAGATGTTGTCTTGTGGAACTGTTTGATAGATGGATATGCTAAAAATGGGTTGCTAGAAGAGGCATCGTTTCTATTGAGGGAAATGAAGGTTCAAAGATTGAAGCCGAATTCGTCAACCTTGGCAAGTTTACTTTCTTCTTGTGCTTCCTCTGGAGCTCTTAACATGGGTGAATATATTCAGAACTTTGTAGAAGACCAGCAATTAGTTTTGGATCCAGTTCATGGAACGGCGTTGATCGATATGTATGCTAAGTGTGGGTTGCTTGTGAAGGCAGTTAATGTTTTTGACAGTATGGAGACTAAAGACGTGAAGTGTTGGACAGCAATGATAATGGGTTACGGGGTACATGGGGAGGCAAAGGATGCTATTGCACTCTTCCACAGAATGGAGGATGAAGGTTTTAGGCCTAATGAAGTGACTTTCTTGGCAGTATTTAGTGCTTGTAGTCATGGAGGACTGGTGGCAGAGGGCATTAGCTGTTTTAGGAAAATGGTCCTAGAATATGGCTTGACTCCTAAAATTGAGCATTATGGATGTTTGATTGATATCTTAGGTCGTGCTGGATTGCTTGAAACCGCACGAGAACTAATAAAAGGTTTGCCCATTGAGGGGGATGCTACTGCATGGCGTGCGTTGCTAGCAGGATGCAGAGTCCATGGTAGTGTTGAGTTGGGAGAACAAGTGAAAAAAGAACTAGAACAAAGATTTGGCGAACACCCTGCTGATTCACTACTTCTGAACAGTACTTATGCCATCGCTGGGATATTGGCCGAGGATAGAGACATGCTAGAGGTGAAGGAAGGTAAATTAGAAAAAGTGGTGGGATCTTCTCTCAGTGGGAAGAAGGAAGCTGGATGCAGCTCAATTGAATTATGTGATAATAGCCAGATTTTCTTAGCCAATGTGAAGTATGCTAGTTCCTAGTCCCTAGAGGACCCTGCCTTCAGCTGCCACAACAAAATTTTGATCTTCAGTATAGGAATTGCTTCTCTCTCTTTCAGACAAAGAGTGTGCACTGGCAAGCAGACTATCAATTATTCTTTGTACTCGGTTTCATTCATTCATTCAACACAAAGATATAAGATCAATCTCCAAAAAGTATCACGCAAAACACCAAAATATGTATCTTTTTTTTCTGATTAAGATGGTTGTACACGGATCAACTTACACATACTTCAACTAATCCATGATGTAGGCTGCTATTGCCTACAAACACAACTGCAGGGTAATAGCAGCAAGAGAGCTCACATACAACCCTCACATCATTGTCATCAACTGCAATCTGCCATCCTTGCTATTCATCTGAGGAGGTAAAATGCTAAATAACATCTTAGCATAAAAATTATCAAAAAGTGTTTTACGTATTCATGAAGTGAAAGTACACTGCTCTAGGTTGACAAGAATGAGACAAGTAAGGTAACCATGTGGCATGCCAAATCCAAGTCCCCTGAATGTCAGTTTTCTTTGTAAAACCGGAAAACCGGTCAGCCTTCCTCAACGCCTTCAGTATACACTGCGACTACTAGAGATTACTTATGGGTTCCATTATTATGCTTTTAACTGAACTTTTGTAAATTTCCAGTCCACCACTACTCTGCTTATTCCCCTGTGAAATATTTCTAGCTGCACAAAGTCAATAAAGATTTGAGCAAGCATATATGTCGCAATAACTCAAGTTCAAGAAACTGCGCATCACTTTACAGCTTTATGCTACATGACATGTTGTGTTTCATTTATAGTAAACGCTGTTGTCATAAAACATAATTTCACAACAACAGTGAAGAAGACTATGGGTCCAAACATGCATCACTACTAATGGAAGCTCTGATGGCAAATTAAGGATACCAGGTTATTGGGTTGAACACTATTGGACGCATAATTTGTTTCAACATGTATCGAAGCATTTATTTGACGACTTGTTCAATAATGTGATGAGTGTGAAGAATAATCTTAAGAAAACTTGAAGGTAAAGAAGCATTTACAATAATACTGTGGGCAACAGAAACTACACTTTTGGATCTACGAAACAAAAAGGTCTCCAAACTCGAGGCAAGTTACACATTCACCTTGGAAGAGAAGCGTCAAACTTGAAAGTGGATTAAAATTTTGAGAATGCTTGATGGATATGCATGATATGGTCCTGAGTAGACTGTTGTAGATGATCGCGAAATGTCCAGTTGACTGCTGACTTGTTCCAAGTCAAGAGAATTGTGATTCGTGAAGGTGATCTTCTCCTCTTTCTTTATATCTTGGGTTCTATTTTGTCGTTCTTTGAAGGCAATCAAATTCGTAAGTATTGTTGCCTGAGGCATTCGTCTAGGATTTCTAGATTCGTCAGGTATAAAGCAAAATGGCCAATCAGAATATTCTGAATTCAATGGTTTTAATAAACACTCTACAGTAGCTCGTCTTGGACCAGATCGAGAACAATTCTCAACAGTTTGTGTAGCCGTAACTCCTATTTATTTGATTCCATGATTTATAGATGGAATCAAATACTGCAACCTCACCCTTTCCCCGCACCATGGAATGGTGATAGTGCCTAAATTTTTCTTGTTGAACTCTTGCAGAATATTTGAAGGGGAACCTTGACGTAACTAGTAAAGTTGTTGCCATGTGACCAGAAGGTCATTGGTTCAAGCCGTGGAAACAGACTTTGCAGAAATCTTGGGTAAGACTGCGTAAAATAGGCTGTCGTGGACCCCCCCCCCCCACCCCACACACACACACACATAAAGGTAGCTTTAGTGCACCGGGTTGACCTTTTTTAAACTCTGGGAGACTATCTTCTGTTACCTTTATTCGAAATCTATCTTTACTTTGTTTTCAATTATTGTTATTTGATATTTGGTTGACATCTGTATTGCGGATTGTATCGCTGCATCTAACTAATTATGATGTGTTTGACACTAGAGAAGATAAGTTGGTTGGTATGAAAAATGATGATTGCCATACTATCATTGCATCTAGCTTATTTATGATGTGTTTGACATTTGAGATGGTAAGTTGATTGATATGAAAAGTCATGATTGTCATATTCTTGCTAGAAAGAATATGAAAAGTCATCACAAATATTAGTCAGTTTCCTCAAGGACTTGTGCTCAAATACATTGAGGGAAGACAACTTATCTAGGATGAAACAAAGCATAACTATAAACCTAATGGAACATCTTGCCGTTCATCTTTTCCAATATTATAGATAGATGTAGTCCTTTGCCATTTATTTCACTTAATATAAGTTATTAATTATTTACTATTTAATCAATACAGAAATATTGACAAATATAAAAGGTTCATAAAGCAAAAGGCTAAAATTGAGGAATAGACTGATATGCAGATGAAGTCGGCCACAATACAATGTATGGACTAAACTAGATACAGGAGCGCCCGTGCTAACACGGCCCAATAAATGACTTTTCTTTCAATTTATGTTACACATATAGAATTTGAAGAGTCAATCAACTTTTTAATATGTTTTTTTTTTTGGATATTTAAGTTGTTAATTATTGTGATTTATAATATTTTTTTAATGTAATTTTCAAATAATATATGTTACACTCTCTATCCCAATTTATGTGTCACAAACCGATTTCAAGAGTTAGCCAAGTATTTTATATGTCTTTTACATTTTTAAGTTGTTATTATTGTGATTTATTGTACTTTTTACGTCATTTTTAAATAATATATATTAACGGCAATAATTAAATTTTGAGAGTCAACCAATTTTTTATACGTAAAAATAAGATATGAAAAATGCAATCGAAATATTCCATGTCATTATTCTGAAATCATGAATAGAAGTATAGAACACTTACAGTTGAGAAATAGTTCTAAATAATATATCACAAAATTAAATCAAGGACATGATTTAATCACCTGAAACAAATATTGTGCACAAATGAGAAGATCCATTGAAGCCAATTTATAGCTAAAAGCATCAAATGTGTTGTTAAATGCTGGCATATCAGTCGAGCAGGCTAAGGTGCTGGCCAAGACATCCAAGAGTGTGAATAATTTCAGTGGCTTTTATTCTAGAGGTCCCGGTCAATAGGTGTATCTGACCCGTTGTATTCAGTCAGCCCTGTCGGCTTTTACAAGTAGCCATTTTGGGGTCATTTAGCAGTCTTTGGCTTCTAGCAGCCAATGAGCTTCTTATTCTTCTGTCAGCAGACCATCTCTTGATCGAGGTTTCTTGAACTATGGTAATTATAATCACTTTAAGAGAGGATGCCCTTACAAACCAACAGGTAACTTGAAGCAGTAGCAGACTAGAGTTGTAGTTCCGGCAGACGGATGTGGCAATGGCAGGGGACGCCCTCAGGGTGGGTGAGGTAGTAACCATGGATGCCGTGGGGGTAGAGGAAATGATAATATGGGGAGGGGAGCAGTGTGGCCAGTTGGAGGTGTCGTTTAGTATGAGGATAAAGCTCAATTTTACTCCTTCCCGGGCTGGTTTGAGGCTGAGGCGTCGGATGCAGTGATCACAGGTACTATAGTTGTCCGTGATTGCATGGATTCTGTTTTATTTGATCGAGGATCCACATATTCTTACGTATCTGTTAAATTTTCCTTGAGTCTTAATCTAATTTGTGATACCCTTGGTAACTCATTCATGTTTTCACCCTGATTGGGGAGTTTGTAGTAGTGACTTATGTGTATCGCTCTTGCTCTGTTGTGTTTGAGGGTCTTCGTAATTAGGTAGATTTGGTTGCTTTGGTTATGATGGATTTTGATGTGATATTGGGTATGACTTGACTGTCTCCTTATCATGCTGTATTGAATTGTAATTCTAAGACAGTAACTTTAGAGATTTCGGGTAGGGAATAGACTAGAGTGGGAAAGTGTGTACAGACCTAAGCTAGTAAAAATCATATACTTTATTCATGCTAGAAGGCTGGCGGGGACGATGTTAGTGTCGAGTCCCATCATATCGAGTCAATCTCAATAGTTTCAGAATTTTCAGAGGTATTTCCTACGGGCCTACCTGGTAAGCCTCTGGATAGAGATATTGATTTTTTGCATAGATTTGGAGCTGGGCACTCGTCCAATCTCTATTCTTCCTTATCGTATGGCCCAACTGAGTTGAGGGAACTCAATATTAAGCTTCAACAACTTCAGTGTAAGGGGTTTGTTCTTCCTAGCGCATCACCTTGGGGTGCTCCAGTGTATTTTGTGAAAAAGAAAGATGATAGCATGAGGATGCGTATAAACTACAAATAGTTAAACAAGGTTACTATTGGGAATATGTATTCCTTACCACGCATAGATGATCTATTTGACCAGTTACAGGGTTGTTCAGTGTTTTCCAAGGTAGATTTGAGACGAGGTAATAACCAGGGATGCCGTGGGGGTAGAGGAAATGATAATATGGTGAGGGGAGTGACACGGCTAGTTGGAGGTGTCGTTTTGTATGAGGATATAGCTCAATTTTACATCAAAAATAATCTTTAGCGACAACTAATTAATGACAATAGCTTAATTGCCGATAAATATGTATTTTTAGCGGCAATTAGCACTCTTTATACATGTCCCTAAAGCCTTTAGCTACATTAGATCTAATGACACTTAACTAATGCCGGTAAAGACTTTAGTACTCTTTATTAATGTGTATATTTAATGTCGTAAAAAGTTATTTTTGTCGTAGTATATACTTGTCTGTGATTGCATGGCTTCTATTTTATTTGATCGAGGATCCACATATTCTTACATATCTGTTAAATTTTCCTCGGGTCTTAATCTGATTGTGATACTCTTGATAACCTCATTCATGTTTTCAACCCGGTTGGGGAGTTTGTAGTAGTGACTTATGTGTATCCCTTTTTCTCTACGGTGTTTGCGGTTCTACGTAATTGGGTAGACGGTTACTTTGGATATGCTGGATTTTGATGTGATATTGGGTATGACTTGTTTGTCTCCTTATCATCTGTATTTAATTGTAATTCTAAGACAGTAACTCTAGAGATTTCGAGTAGGGATAGACTAGAGTGGGAAGGTGTGTACATACCTAAGCCAGTAAAAATCATATACTTTATTGGGGATGTTAGTGCCGAGTCTCCTTCTATCAAGTCAATCTCAATAGTTTCAGAATTTTCAGAGGTATTTCCTACGGACTTGTCTGGTATGTCTTTGGATAAAAATATTGATTTTTGCATAGATTTGGAGCTGGGCACTCGCCCAATCTCTATTCTTCCTTATCGTATGGCCCAACTGAGTTGAGAAAACTCAAGATTAAGCTTCAACAACTTCAATATAAGGGGTTTGTTCGTCCTAGTGCATCGCCTTGGGATGCCTTGGTGTTTTTTATTTTGTGAAAAAGAAAGATGATAACATGAGGATGTGTATAGACTTGTCAATCAAACAAGGTTACTATTTGGAATATGTATCCTTTACCACACATAGATGATCTATTTGACTAGTTACTGGGTGGTTCAGTGTTTTCCAAGGTAGATTCGAGATTAGGGTACCATCAACTTAAGATTAGGCTTGAGGATATACCTAAGATGGTCTTCAGAACTCGGTATTGCCATTATGAGTTCTTGGTGACGTCGTTTAGGTTAACCAACGCGCCGACAAACTTCACGAGTTTGATGAATGGTATCTTTTACCCATTTCTGGATTCCTTTGTGATTGTGTTTATAGATGATATCTTGATACTCTAAGAGTAAGGCGGAGCATGCAGAACATCTTTGCATTGTTCTGAGTATCCTAGGGAATGTTAATTTTTCAAAGTGCGAATTTTGTTTAATTCCATTTTCTTTCTTAGGACATGTGGTTTCAGAATAAGGGGTGATGGTAGATCCCTAAAATATTGAGGCAGTTAAGAGTTGGGTCTCACTTAGCTCTGTGACCGAGGTTAGAAACTTTGTGGGCCTTGTTATCTATTATCACATATTGTTTAGGAACTTTGCCTCCATTGCTACTCACCTGGATAGAAGGAGGTACCCTTTGTGTGGTGTGAGGAGAGCTTTGAAAAGCTCAAGACACTCTTGACTACGGCTCCCATCCTAGCATTGCCGGTGGAAGGTAAGGATTTCATTATGTTTTGTGATGCTCCCATTCGGGTTTTACTACTGTGTTAATGCAAGAGAAGAATGTGATAGCCTATGCTTCAAGGCAATTGAAGCTCTATGAGAAGATCTACCCAACATATGATTTGAAGTTGGCAGCGATAGTTTTTGCACTCAAGATCTAGCGACATTTTATTTATGGTGTCAACTGTGAAGTATTCATTGATCATCGCAGCCTGCAACATGCATTCACATACAAAAATTTGAACCTAAGACAAAGAAGATGTATGGATTTGTTGAAGGATTAAGATGTGACTATCTAGTACCATCTTGATAAGGCTAATGTGGTAGCAAACACATTGAGTCGGAAAACGGTCAACATGGACAGTTTGGGTTATTTGGGGGTGTCTAAATGGCCTTTGGCTAGAGAGATTTAGACTCTAGCATCTGATTTCATGCTGTTGGGAATTTTAGAGAAGGGTAGTGTGTTGGCCTGTATCAAAATTAAACCCACATTCCTAGAGGAAATGAAAACCAAGCAATTTCAAGATGAACAACTGAGCAAGCTTGTGTTTGGTGAGGTCCCAGACGCCACACTAGACATTGGTGGGGTTCTATGTTTTAGAAGGCGGATTTATGTTCCTCGGGTTAACAACTTTAGTCCAAATATGTTGGCAGAGGCTCATGGCTCACAATATTCGATACATACAGGCATAACCAAAATGTACCAAGATAAGACAACTTTATTGGTGGTTTAAGATGAAGAGGGACATAAATGACTATGTGTCTAAGTATCAGAACTATCAACAAATGAAATATGAGGACCGGAGGTTTGCAGGGTTACTTCAAAGGATGTCCATTCCTTAATGGAAGATGTAAAAGATAACCATAGACTTCGTGGTGGTTTATTCTAAGAATTTGGGGAAGTATGATTTTGTTTGGGTCATCGTGGATAAGTTGACTAAATCTACCCATTTTATTCTAGTTAGCGTGGATTACAATTCTCAGCAGTTGACCAAGATTTATGTCAAGGAGAAAGAAGATAGTAAGGTTGCCGAGGTGCTAATTTCCATCATTTTAGATCGAGTTACGCGGTTTACTTCTAAGTTATGGAGCAAGTTACATGAAATGTTGGGCACTCAACCCATGTTTAGCATAACATGTCATCCATAAACAGATGGTCAGTCGAAGAGGACAATTTAGGTGTTGGAAGACATGCTAAGGGCCTGTGTGATTGACTTTGGAGCCATTGGGATAAGTTCTTGCCATCGTGTCAATTATTTTATAACAACAGTTACCACACTAGCATTGACATAGCCCAATTTGAAGCATTTTATAGGAGGGGATGTAGATCGCCCATAGGGTGGTTTGAGGAAGGTGATTTGAAACCTTTAGGTGTTGACTTGGTGAGGGAACCTTAGGAAAATGTGAGGGGTACTCGGACCAAGCTGTTTCTCAGAGCAGACAAAAAGAGTATGCAAATTGCAAGGTCAGGGACATTGCCTTTATGGTTGGTGAGCATGTTCTGCTGAAAGTATCGCCCATGAAAGGAGTGATGAGGTTCAACAAGGGTAAGCTTAACCCTCAATATATAGGCCCATTTGAGGTTCTTGAAGGAATGGGTTCGGTAGCTTACATATTAACATTGCCACCTAACTTATTCGGAGTTCATCTAGTGTTCTATTTATCCATGAAGAAGAAATACCACGGGGATGGAAAGTACATCATCAAATAGGATTCAACAGTGCTAAACAAGGATCTACATTACGAAGATGAATCGATTGCTATTCTTATTCGAGATGTCTGGGAGTTGAGGAAAAAGGAAACCAGGTCGGTGAAAGTTTAGTGGAAATATCATCTGGTTGAAAAAGCCACTTTGGAAACCGAGAGGGACATGCGTGACAAGTACCCTTACTTGTTTGAGGATTCAGGTACTACTATTTTCTTGATTTAACTCTTCTTTTCTCATTTGGTCATTCGGGAATGAACGATAGGTAAATTGATATCTATTGTAACGATGTCATTCATCATTATGGGAAAACTGATAGGAAGGAAAATGAGTGAGGAAACTTTTAGAGTAGCAAGTTAAAAAATCAGGCTAGGCTAGGCTTGGATGAAATCTAAGCGAGGTAAGGTCTAGGGAAATCCATTGAAAGGATTGGGGAAAATGCCTAGGTAAGGCCTAAATTCCTTGTTGCTAAAATGTTTAAAGTTCTTAGGACGTTTTTGAAGTGAATTCGGGTGAATAGAACTCCCGATATCAAACTTGGTGTGAAAGGGTTGGTTTGGAACGTCAAACCTGAAGGTGGGTCACATGCTGCTAGAGCGATGGAATTAATTTTTGCTATAGCGGAAGATCCAATTACAGTGCCGCCGCTATAGTGGGATTTGGCTGCTATAGTAGGGTTAGTCTCAGTTATGCAACAATTTCTCAAATATTGCTCATTATTTTGCAACCATATTTTCGGGAAAAGCAGGGGAGACCTAGGGCAAATTTCACTAATTTTCTATCGGTAAAGGAAAGTGAATTTCTCCTATAGCTTGGTAATTCGATTCTTAGGCCTTAGAATCTATGGTGATCACTTTAAGGGAGGATTTCGGTTGGTAAAATGGTGGAAAAAACCTGGTTTAAGTAGATTAATCATGAAACTGGCCTGGGGTTTGGGATTAGGGTATAATCCGTGTGTATTCTGTCCATTTGAGGTCTGATTATGTGTTATATTTGACTGTTTGTAGACCAAAAACAAGCTAGGTATCATAACAAAGGGAAAACTCAAGTTATATAGAGCATTCCAGGCTTGATTCGAGGTAGGTGATGGTTGTTTGATTCCTGTCTATGATATATGTGCTTGTTTACTGCTTCGTTAGTATTACTTGTAGAGCGTATGGTTAGGGAATTGGAAGGAGTATAAATTGGAATATTATTTTATTATCAATTGCATGCAATGAATGTGTTTACTTGGGTGTACAAGTGTAATTGTTATTAATTGTGATTGTGATGTGTGATTGTTTGTTGTCTCGGGTACCACGCCTAGTACAAACTAATGGTTGGCTTGGGTACCACACCTGGTACATGATATTTCTTGGTTGGCTCAGGTACCACGCCTAATATATTTTTTGGTTGCCTCGGGTACCACGCCAGGTACATGATATCTATATGGTTGGCTTGGATACCATGACGGTACAAATTAATAACAGTTGGCTCGGGTACCGTGACGGTACAAATTACTAACGGTTGGCTCGGGTACCACTCCTGGTCATTGATTGTTTGTGTGTGTGGGTCCATGAGTTAACGAGGTTTGCTTATTGTAATGTTGTTGATAATGTTTATTGCATATGTTATTTGTTTTACTAAGTTGTGGTTACCTGTTCATATTTCGTATAACTGGAGTTGACCAATGATCCTACCAATACACTATGGATTTTGTGTACTGATACTACACTTTCTCTTTCTTTGCTAAGTACAAGGCATATTTCAGGCTGCTTTGCGACGTCAATTGTGACTGCAACACTTTCTGAATCCAAGGGTAAGCTGCTTCTTCCAAGTCGCTATGGATTCCTTTTTTTCGCTTTGGTCCATTTTTCGGACTTAGATTGTTTATATATTGGGGTTGCATCCCCGTACTCTATACAACATAGATGTTTTTGTACACGACTTTCACATTCTAGGGGATATTCCATAATTGAGTATAACTTTGGTTTTTGGATAATGGAATCTTGTTTTAATGTTGAAAACTGTTTACTTCTGGTTTTTAGTGGACTATGTGTTATTAGTTAGTTGGTTCTCCCACCGAAAGTTAATTTGGGTGCCTCTCACATTGGGTTGGGTCGTGATAATGGTTATACACTATTTGTTAGAAAGGGTAAATATGCAATACTATTTTAACGAGCGATACATGTGCTTTAAATCATAGAGGTGAGGAGCATATTTTCCCATTTTGGGATAGAAGAAGGGTAAATGGAAGATGAGATTACAAGTTGGAAAATTGAACCCTCACAACAATGTTAGATAACCAATCAATTGGACTACTAAAATTTATCCATTTCCGTTCCACCATTAGTTAAGGGCGGAACCCATAGGTGGCCCCCTAAAGTTGGCACAAATTTTCACTTAGACACCTTAACTAGGATTTGTTCATTCTAGACACCCATAGTAAGGTTTTATTGAGTCATTTTGACACTTTTTAAACAATCAACAAAACTGTATAGGAGAGTGTAACACGCTCACCCAAGATGTGTCAAAATAATGAATTAAATAAAAACATGTGGCATATATACCTAACAAAAAATATTAAAAGAAAATATTGTGCGTGAAAATTTATTTTAAAACTATTTTTTTGATTACTAAAAGAAAAAATATATTTCAGTAATTAAAATAAAAACAAAAAAAGTTGCAGCAACCTCCCTCACTCACTTTTTTTCTCTCCATACACATTGCTCCTCCTCCTCTTCTTTTAGATTGATGTCGGCATATATATAAAGAAAATGTTGTCAAAGATGGTTCAATAGAGTTTGAAATTGTGAAGAAAAGAGATCAAAAGTAGAGTCAGATCTGGAACGATTATTCTAAAAAGAAAAACAGATTCGAAAGAAAAAAAGCAAAAACGGGAGAAGAATGTAAGGAAGAAGAAAGACGGTGAATTCATTCTTTAATAATGTCAAAGACACCATGTTTTATAACACAATTCATTTTTTATATGAAAACAACAATTTTTGGTCTATAATTTTGTGTGTGGGTTATGAAATTTGGTGTTTCTAAGTGATGATTAAAGGTATTTTGTGTGTTTCTTTTATTTTGGTTGTTGATAATGAAGAGATTGCTAGATTTTATGGTAAAAATGGCGAGAAGATTTTTCCGGCGATTGTTGATAATCAATCGATGAAGAGATTGCCGGATTTTATGGTGAAAAGGTGAAGAAGACGGGAGTAATGTTTTTAAGTATTTGTATTTTATTTAAATAAAAAAAATATTTTTTTCTTGCAAAATTCAAGCTTCTCCCGTGCTCAAAACGAGTGCGTCACATACAATGTGCCAACTCAGCGAAAAGTATCAAACTGACACAATAGAATCTTACTATGAGTGTCTAAATTGAACAAACCCTAGTTGAAGTGTCTAAATGAAAATTGATGCCAACTTTAAGGGGCCACTGATGGGTTCATCCTTAGTAGTTAAGGGTACATAGATTTCAACCATCCCACCACATACATGGGTGATTAGAATAAAATATAATATTTCAAATAGTTAGTTATGTTAAACTATGATAT
This sequence comes from Solanum etuberosum, assembly GCA_029582245.1. Classification (NCBI taxonomy): domain Eukaryota; kingdom Viridiplantae; phylum Streptophyta; class Magnoliopsida; order Solanales; family Solanaceae; genus Solanum; species Solanum etuberosum. The sequence goes on from JAJONR010000780.1 coordinate 16,921, forward strand.
TTCAAATAATAGTTTGTAACCACAATGTTTACTATATTAGTTATACACTCTACTGTGTATTAAAACGTGTATTACTAATACATGAAAATTAATGATATTATAATATAAGACGTTTTAATGCATGCATTATCATGGTTAAGGATCCAATTTCCCCACAAAACCTTTTTTACATATTTTCTACCGTATTTGTGGAGGGTATCTTTGTAAATAAATATTTTTTAATGAAAAATTATACAATGCATACTATTTTTAATGCACCACTCCAAACAATGAATAACAAATAATTTTTGCATAATTAATGTAAGCATTACTAATACACTCTGTGTAGCATTATTCTTATATACCCTACCAAACGACCCTTTCAATTTCAGTTATTAAATTTATTTATTTTTATATCTAAATTTTAATTATTCAGATCTTAATCATTAACATTTTTTAATGAAACAACCACTTAATAAGTCTAAATAGATCAGAATGAATTATAAGATATATAACAATGTCTTATAATATCAATAAGATGTTTATTTTAAGAATTTTACAAAGATGACAGTTTACCATCTACATCCATTCACCACTACAATCATTGCCTCCATTATCAACTATCGTCGACTATCATTATTTATTAGGTGTTAACACCCAGTACCATCCACAACTATCATCCCTAGACATAAACACCATTGTTGAGCATCACTACAATCAGTTATAATTATCAATAGCAATCATTTATGATCATCACCAATAATCATTGTTACTACAACAACTATCAATCACTATCAATTACCAATCATCAATATATATAGCCGATCATTATCATCATTCACTACCACTATCACCTATCAACTATCACCATCGTCAACCATTATTGTCAATCATCATTGCCATTAATTACTACCACAACATCATCATTAGCCAATTCAATTCCTAACCGACACCCTCCATTAGGGTGGGCATGGTACATTATTGAAATTTTTGGTTTGATAATTTTGATTTTTAAAAATGCTATACCATAATCATACGAAACTAATTCTGTAATGTTCTATTTCTTTTGAATATACTTTTAATTGTCAAATTACCCTTTTACCCTTCCTCTTAGCATTTTTATGCTTAGTTTGTGTTGTGGGAATGATTGGTGTGGTCCCTCGATGCGATCGGGTGTGTTTTTGGTAATTTTGACCCTTTTGAGTTGATAATTCTTAGTATGGGTGATTTTGGTCAACATTTTGAGTTCCGAGCATTGATCTAGTAAGGTGGTTGGTAAGGTTTCAGAGGCCTTGGGTTAAGTTTTGGGCATTTGGACGAGAAGTTGAGTTTTAGGCCTTAAGAGTGGTCTAGGAGAGTAATTCCATCATTTGACTTTTTTCAAAAATTCGACAATTCTAGTGAGTCTAGAATGTCGAATTTTATAGGGTAGCATGTCCAATTTATTTTTAGCGGACCCTGATAAGGATCCGATTGGAGACTTGGACTGAGGCTTTTTCCTTTTTTCTAATATCTAGTGCCAGGGGACCGCGATCGTAGGTCCTCTAGCACATTCGTAGAGAGAGGGTATCTAGAGTACTTTGTTCACGAGGGGTCTGAAGAACTTTTGTGGGTGAACAATGCTCTGCGATTGTGACACTAATCCCATGTTCGTGAGACTTAGCATCCTAGTGGGCCGCATTCGCGACACTTAGCCCACGTTCACATACCCTATTTTACAGGCTTGGCAGTGTAATTCAGGATTTTTCCCATTCCTCCATTTTCACTCATTTGAGAGCTTAGGAGAACATATTTTTGAGGCATTTCTTGAGGAGATTCATTTGGTTAAGTTCCTTTAACTACTCTTTTATCATTTCCTTCAAGTTATATCTTCGAAAAACTCTTTTAAATCTTGATTTCAATGTGGATTAAGGGCTTTCTCCCAAAGTTGAAAAATTAGTAAATTCTTGATTTGGAGCTTGATTCTTGCTTATTTTAATGGGGTTTTCAACCACAGCTTTCTCTTGGCTCGTAGAACTTGATTTCCAACTAAAAAAATGATTTTAGCCTTTCAATTTTTGAAGTGATTTTTGGACTATTTTACCTCCGATTTCTAATCCTATCAATATGGGTACCATTGGGATTTTTTAATGAACTCTATCCATTCTTGATAGTCGGGGATCATTTTAGTGATATTGAGGTTGAGGAAGTGCTTTGATAGAGTTGTTCGAGTGAAGTTTCAGGTTTCGAAGTAGGTTTGGTTGTTCCTCTTTTAGACTGAGAGTAAGTGATCTTTCTTAGGAAGTCATCTGTAAAATGAATTTTGTATGAGTTTTCGAGGTTGGTAAGTGTTGACCTTCTTATTTAGTGCATGTGATGACTATTTTTGATTCTTAGCCTATGTGGAGGCTTGTGTGATACCTTTAATTGTTGCTGAAAATATGTGATATTTGAGTAATTACCCGAGTGAGGGGCTGTGTGGATTATCTTTATAGTTGACATTGAGATGCTCTAGTTAGGGGCTTGAGTTGATTTTTAAAACATCTTAAAATGAAAGAAATGCTTTTCTAAGTGGTAAAAACTGATTTCAAATGGTTTCCTCCACTATCCCTATCATTTGATGACGTATTTCATGACTTGCAAGTTTGGGAACTATATGCTATTCAAAATCCTTGATAAATTGATTATTCATTTGTGTTGTATGTGTCGTGACACATTCATCGTAATTCAGCATATCATTGTTCGTGGGAATATGAGAAACTCGAGAAATACTATTTTTGAGAAAGAAAATGTGACACCTTACTTATATCCTTGACCACGAGCTTGGGGGCAAGTTGATGAGATATCGAGATTATATGATTGGTATATAGACTGCGAGTCCCCCATGGGTCCTTGTCTGGAAGCTAAAGCTCGACAAGGTGTATCCGACAGGTTGTGCGACGACCTTGGTTCCACCACATCATTTCATGATTTCATCATCTCATTGTATTGCATTGGCCAACTTGATGTGTTGTGAAATTTGCATATATGTTGATTTATTTATTATCTGTACCCCTGTGTTACTTTATTCGCGCTGTTATTATATAATTTGGCGGCACCGATGTCAGAGTGGGACTTTTTCTGCGTGCAGGTGGAAGCATTTTATAGTTTATTTCTTAAGTATAATTAGTTTCTGATGCTTAGTCGGTCTAACCTGCTAAGTACATGTAGATTTTACTCACCCCTTTTTTGTTATCCTTTTTATGCTGATCTTAGTTAGGGTGATCTTCATAGTGGTTGATCAGATCTAGCATTTCTTCTCTTTTGGAGTTGTGGTGAGATCCCGCTTTCTGGATTGCCATTGATCTCCATCTATTATTTACATTCTTTAATTTCCTTTCGAAGAGTTGAAATGTATTTCAGAGTCTAAAAATGTATTAGATGATCTTTGTACTTATACTACCAGGTTTTTGGAACTTCTTTGTTGTTTTCTTATCGGTTGTGGCCTGACTTCCCTTTGGAAGTCTCATATGTGTTATATCTTCGGCTTGTACACCATTTTAGTGTTCTCGAGGTATATGCCATAATGATCTCGACTTTTGAATTGTGACAAATTGGTATCACAATGATAGGTTCATTGGTTCCATATGTTAAAAAATAGGGTGTCTAGTAGAGTCTTACAGATCGGTACGTAGACGTTCGTACTTATCTCCGAGAGGCTAAAATATACCTAATAGGAGAAATTCCTTTCCTTTGATTCCTTTTGTGTGAATTATTCATATCAAGTTTTGCGTACCTGGCCAAAAACTTGTTGCTTCCAATTGCACACGCAAGTGTACGTGGTCGCACAAGTAATATAATGGTTCTAAAAGAGCCGGATTATCGAACCCAAAGGACTTGTCGATTAACTATTTTACTAAATTATACTAGTCTAATTTATTTATTTAAGAGTGCCAAAAGAGTTTAATTTATATTTAACTACTAAGAATGCAAGAATTCAATAATAAACTTACTTACAATGGTTGGAAAATTCTAGGGTTGCAACATGCTTAAGGTTTCATGTATCACATCTCATGCATGAAATAACTAAGGTTATCAAATTACTGATTTACAGGGTTGTTTTTATGATCATGATTTTCCAACCTCTAATCGCCTACTCCAATTGACTGTCTAACTACATCGTTGAGCGGAGATAGACAGACTCAATTGGCGAGCATTTATATTTCATCCTGTTTAGTAACCAAGCTCGGTGTTCGTCTTGGTGTCAATCCTAAACACGAATCTAATCAAGTGATATGCAAGAAAGATCAAGCTCTTTGTATTCTTTGGTCTATCTACCTCTTTGTCTCCCGTGTCCAAGAATAGACAATATGTATTTCTATGGTGATCAAGCATGAAATGCTAAAACAATAATACAAAAGTAATTTAAGCGATAACCAACATTAATTCAAAACAATCAATGTTCAACAATTACCTGTAGCCGCAGCCCCAGAACAAGTGTCTTTAGATACTAATCTCTAAGAAAAGAAGAAGAAAAGAACCCAAAAAAGTATTGACAACTTTTCCTTACACCGTATGATTCTCCTATGATTGATGTCCTCCCAAAAATAATTTAATGAACTATTTATAGATATAGTAAACCCTAAATAAAATAACTGAGTACAAATCAAATTAGGAACCCAAAACCAAAACATGGTTGGAATTGTTGTACGCGTATGCTGTCCAAACCGCCTCAACATAATTCTCTTTGTAGAAATCTCACGTCTAGGATTAGAAAAATCAAGGATTGTATTGATAGTTAAAATTGTTAAGTACATACTTCTTATATAGGGAGAGAATTGTAGAGTCCTAAGTTAACTATACTTAGAGTCCTACTACAATACATATTACTACTATAATAGTAATAATGCAATTATAAATAATCTAATCCTAGTTGTACTATAATCCTAATCGTAATCTAATCCTAGTCGTAATATAATCCTAATTGATATAAGTAGTCTAATCCTAGTGTGACTTTAACTCTACATCAGTGCTGTAAACACGTCAGCCAGCTTCGTTGGACCTGTTCCAATCGTCAGCTTCCTTAATCTTCAACACTTGCTGTAGACACGTCAGTCAGCTTCGTTGGACATGTTCCTTTGACATGTTCCAATCGTCAGCTTCCTTCTTCTTCAACACTTCCCCTCAAGCTAGTGAGTAGAGGAACGGTTACTCCTAGCTTGCTTCGAATACCCTGCAAAAACTTGTTTTGTTAATGCTTCGGTATGAATGTGATGTCTAGTCGTTGCTTGTGATAGTTCATCTGCAGATTGATATGAGTAATCCCACCAATAAAAACACTTAAGAGAAGTATGATTATTCCTACCACATATTTGACATGACTCAATATTATTCCTCTCCTTATTTTCACTTTGGAAACTTTTATTGTTCGGAGAACCTGGTCCATATTGACGGTTCTGAGAACCTGTTGTTTGCTCTTCCCCTGCCTCTTTGGCAGAGAATACCATGTTATGGTTTTGTTGTGGCACATCTTCTTCATCTTTCCTTATATCAAAGCCCGTGAGAGCATTAACAATTTGATTAAGGGTGGGATATGGTGCCTTACCTAATATGACAGTCATAAAGGTCTTGTATTTGAGACCTAAACCTCTAGCAAAATTAATTACTTTTGTTGCTTGAATATAAGTTTTTTCCAAGCATTCCCACATCTCTTTGGCAGTTGAGCAACCCATAATTAGGTACATGCTTTCTTCGGTCAAGGTGCTTGAGATCCAACTCCTTAGCAACACATCTTTCTCCTTCCAATCATCAATGGTGCCAGTATCTTTTGCATCCTTCTTAACTGCTACAACTTTCCCAGCAGTCTGTCTAGTGGAACAACTGCTTTTACTTGGTTCATTCTCTGTGATGAGATATGTTAGTTTCATCACGTGAATCAATTGGGATATTTGTGTCCTCCATATGAGGTAGTTTGTTGGCTTAAGTTTAATGGAGCGAACGACAATGAGTTGGTGAAGTGAGAAGGTCGACATAGTATTGGTAGAAGTGGTCATTGCAATTTAACGTATTTTTTTTTTGATCAATACTCAGAGAGCGGAAGAGCTTTTATGCTCTGATACCATGTAGAAATCTCATGTCTAGGATTAGAGAAATCAAGGATTGTATTGATAGTTAAAATTGTTAAGTACATACTCCTTATATAGGGAAAGAATTGTAGAGTCCTAAGTTAACTATACTTAGAGTCCTACTACAATACATATTACTACTATAATAATAATAATGCAATTATAAATAATCTAATCCTAGTTGTACTATAATCCTAATCGTAATCCAATCCTAGTCGTAATATAATCCTAATTGATATAAGTAGTCTAATCCTAGTGTGACTCTAACTCTACAACAGTGCTGTAAACACGTCAGTCAGCTTCGTTGGACCTGTTCCTTTGACATGTTCCAATCATCAGCTTCCTTCTTCTTCAACACTTGCTGTAGACACGCCAGTCAGCTTCGTTGGACCTGTTCCAATCGTCAGCTTCCTTCTTCTTCAACACTCTTGTCTTCACCTGCTACCACGTGGCAGCAAGGTAATAATCACTCAATTTGCTTACTTTGATTTCAACCGATCTTTGTATCTATATAAATATAATATTCAATTTAATCCATTAAGCTGCTTGCTTGATTTCCTTCTATAATCTTTCATCTTTAATTAGTTTTAGTTTCAATCTTCTTCATTTTTACACCAATTTACTCCTACATATAAAATACACTATTAAGCACAATCCATAAAATTAATGCTCAAAAAGGACAAATACAAATACAAAATATGAGACAAGTTATGATTAAAAATATATATTTTTGGCCTCACATCAACACCCCACATTTAAACTTTTGTTTGTCCTGGAGCAATCATCAAAGCTCATTTCAAAAAATCATACTAGGAATGCCACCACTTGGTTGATCCAAACAATTAGGCCATATAGAAATTTCAAAACATCAAGTACGATTCCCGCTCATTATGCAAGACATCCTAATAAACAACAAATCTCTAACCTCCTAACCTCAAGGAAGGACTTTGAACTCATCAAGTTTAAGCTTGCTCACCTACTATAATCAAAGAAAGCTAGTAAAATTACCTATCAATCATGAAATAAGTGCCATCACAAGAAGAAATAGTCCACACACTCAATTCAAAATATTGAATATAAATGAAGGACTTCACATCAAGAACAACTGTCACACTCACAAATAAAATTCACATGTATGCACAAAGAACCATAGGCTTGCCCATTATGTACATTTCCACTAATTAAACATTCTCGAATAGAATCAAATTGGACTTTAACGGGTTGTAATGTAGGCTAGGGGACGGGTAGGTAAACTATATAATAGTGACTTACACTTCCCTAAGCACTTTGCAATTTTAGACTTCATCACCCATTATTTTCTTCTCTTTATTTTCAGCCTTTTCTTCAACAATTATTTCATAAGTAATTCTCATCATCTCAAGAACGCTTCAATCATTTTTTTCTATTTTTTTCAAAGAATTTTTTTCCTTTTTTTTATTGTCCAGATCGCATTCTTTCAAAGAAGTATTTTTCATCACTTTGTAGCTATCATTGATTAGCTTTTATACTCAACAACCCTTTTCTTCAGATTTAATAATTATAATAAGTCTATGCTACAGTTCCCAAGGAAGCAAGGTGCAAAAACTAGGAATTCAACAAGATAGTTAAGGGCGAAATATGGTTACCAACATAAGGTTAGAGGCTCAAAAGGGCTACCTAGTGATATAATATATATGAAAAGGCTAACATTTACAAGACAAATCAAAGAAAGCTTATTATCACCTCCTAAATAAAACAACACTTTTTATTTTTCTTCAATAACATGCAGGGCAAGTTCTAGACTAAGAAGCAAAACATTAAATAAACAAATTCTCACCACACATGGCACAAGTATCAATCAAGATGGATCAATTCCGCTTCTAAGAGATACATGATCATAAAAAATGACAAAATAAAATAAGCTATATACAAAGTCACAACCATAAGCCTAGGTGTCAAAAAGTCTGTAATTTTCGAAGAAATCAAGCATTCACAAGAAAGTACTACTCAAAATTAGGCCGAAATAGCAGGTATCACACAACTCAAAAGGGTCTTTTCTTTTCTCTCTAAAAAGATAAAAATAAAAAGAAAAATTTACTCCCTAAAAGATAATCGGTTCAAAGAGACTATACTCAGGAAAAGAACTGAAAACAAAAGCCGAGGAACCCATCCTAAAAACAAGAAAAAACTCAGTAAAATAGTAAAAACTAGGAATTCATTCCTCCACCTCGCACTTAGAAATATTCTGTGTCCCCAAAGCATCAAATGAAATTTGAAACAAGGGTTAAGGAAAATCCCTGAGGCCTCTAGGCCTAGCTAGTAGCATGTTTTGTCAATTTTCATCAAACGTCATATGTACCCACACTGAAGCTCAAACGTGCTCCTTTACTTCAAATTTTTGGGTACTCAGACTTCCCCTAATCTGAAAAAACAACCCAAAAAATGACACTAAAAGATAAAATAAGAAGCGACACTATAAATTGGATTACCTCCCAATAAGTGCCTAAGTCTTTTTGAGGATTTGAGGTGTTAAGTTGGAAAATTATAAAATTTAGCCTTTGGGTTGACTTTGGTCAACATTTGGAGTTTGGATGCACAAATGAGAACTCTAAGAGTTCTTTTGGATTCAGAGAATGATTTCAGGCCTAGGTGAGGTCATGGTTGAACTTTTAAAGGTTCCGAGCTTGATTAAGCCTTTTTGAGTGTTATGTTCCTTTCTTGTGACTTTCATGAATTTCAGATCAAGAAGACCTTAGATTCATATTTTCATGGTTCAATTGAGTCCATAACATCGAGTATAGTCAAATTGCATATTTGGTTTGTGTGTATAGGGTCCCGAATGAATATTGAGGGTCCATTTGATGATTTGAGAGTTGGTTGTGTTTTCTGATACTTGCTGACCTCGCGATCACAAAGGATCTTCACTTTCATGAGGGTCGTGTTAGCAAAGATCAGTTCACTTTCGGGAAGGGTTAAGTGTTCAGACCTTCATGAAAGCGGGGGCCTTATCATGATCGTGACCTTGACATTAGCGAAGGTGAGTCGTGGAAGTGAAGGCCGAGTATTTTTAGGGGTTCGCTTAAGCGAACTTGAGTTTGCTTAAGCGACATTAGAGAGGGTTTTGTCCTGCAATTTCAGGGGTTTACCCTATTTTTCCCCATTTTGAATTTTGGAAAACCCTTGGAGGCAATTTCAAAGAGATTTGTTGTGCCAAATTATTTGGTTAAACCTTTGTGATCCTAAACCTTTAATTCCCTTTTTATCATTTATGGATTTAACATCAAAACTTAGGATTTTGATTGGCAAATGACAAGCTTTTTCAAGAACTTGAGCTCTAATGTAAAATGGTGATTATGAACTAATTTTAATTCCTTTTTTGAAATGGTTTTCATCAACGAGTTCCAAATGCCTTGGATAACGTTTTCAAGTAAAGACTTTTGGATTCAAACCTCATTTTCTGAATTGGGTTTTCGAGTTGATTTGACCCATTTTTCAAAATCAATGATTTGGCTGTTGTTATTTCCAGAATCTTATTGTGATTACTTGATTGAATTAGATTATGTGACTTTGGATATTGTTCGAAAAGGGAATCCTCATGTCTTGGATTGCCTTTTGATTAAATTGAGACAAGTGCTCTTCTAAACCTTGTAAAACTTGTAGAATCTTGTATTTCCCTTCATTATGTGTGTTGGGGAATAATAGGAATGAGGTGATGGGTTCAATTATTCCACTTGATTGATCATAATGAATAAACAGGGGATTAATGAAAAAGGAAACTTGTTGATATTTGTGCTTTGTGAATTGCCTTGTTGTGGATCCTAATTTGTTGATGGACGAAATGCTTTGATGGCATCATTGTGAACTTGAAATTGCTTCTATTTATATTCTCATCCTTATGGTTTGAAATTACTTATTTGTATTAAATTGTATGCACAGTGATGAGACATGTGATGATTGTGCCAAAGGAAATGATTTTGGATAGTGATATTGATATTGATGTTATTACAGGTGTTATTGATGTCGAGGTCGTTGCCAAAAAGTGTTACTGATATCGAGGTTATTTCCGATGAGTGTTATTGATGCCGAGATCATTACCAAAGAGTGTTATTGAGCTCAAGGTCATTACCGACGAGTTCATGGACTATGGGTGGTTCTCTTGAGTCCCGATTGATATTGTGCATGATAATCTTGATATTTGTATTCAGTGTACATGATTATTGTGCTTGATGATAGTGATATTTGTGATTGTTATTTGTCATACATGTGATTGATCTACGTGATAATTATGAATGACATACTTGATACTTGTTAGTTGTTAAATTATGACAGTTGGACTGTAATTGGTAAGCCTTGTGAGTTGTGTATTATAAAACTGTTAAGATGGACTGATTTCTATGCAGGTTGTAGTTGAGGCGGTTTGGTTGGGATAAAAGGAGTACTCGTATTCTAGCTTGGTTTTTCCTTGCTTAGTAGGTTACTTGCTAAATACCGTGTTGTTTGATACTCACTTCTTGCTTCTACACTTGTGTAGGTTCCGAGCCTGGACTCATGTTATCTTTCTTCTTCATCTATTTCCGAGGCTTTCTGGGGATACATTGAGAGGTAGTTGCTTGTCATCCCGGTGGGCCCTCTTGTTCCTTACTTTATGTTTTGTTTTATTCGAGAAACAAGGGCATTGAGACTTGTATTATCTTTTAAATTATGTAATATTATACTAGTGGTTTGTACACTTGACAACCAAGTTTTGGGGTTATTTTAGAATAACTAAGTTTTTTTCTCTATTGCTATTATTATTTTACTTTCCATATTTATTTCATATTGTTGGGTTTAAGGCTGACTTGTCTTGGTGGGATAAACGAGTGCCATCACATCTACTTTTGGATTGTGACAAAAGGTATCAGAGCCCTAGGTTCATAGGTTTCACGTGTGTACAATCCAAGTCTAAGTAAGGTCTCGAGGATCGGTACAAAGACGTTTGTACTTAACTTTGAGAGGCTAGAAAGACTGTTAGGAAATCTCCCTTTATTCACTCTTTCTTATCGTGCATGGTTACCTTCGTTAGTGCTTAGTTTCCAGGTGTTATTTTTGCAAATGTCGAGGACCCAAGCTTCTATTTCCATTGGTAGAGTGGAGGTTGTACCATAGGCGGTTGTTGAGACCCCATCCAATCGTAGGGGTAGGGCCTAAGCTAGAGGCCGTGCTCATGGAGTAGCACCGGCTAGAAGTCATGCCCATTGAGCGGCATTAGCTAGAGGCTGAGTTAGAGAGGTCCCACTAAGCCACAGGATGAGGTTGTTAAGGACCAGGTTCCCCTTGAGTTTACAACTCTTTTGTTCAGGATACCTTGTTAAGGATGCTGGATGTGTTGGAGAACTTCTCTCAGGGTGGTATGACCGGTACACCACAAGATTCTCATACGAGAGTTGGGGCACAGACTCCACGTCAGTAGTAGGGTCTGGTTATTTATGATCAGATGGGTTAGCCACTAGTGGTTCCTGCACCAATTGCTGGTGCACAGATTGCTCCTGAGGTTATTCGGGCAGTAGATGATCAATGGTGTTATAAGAGGTTTCAGAAGATGAAACCACCCCAGGGTGGTAAGAGAGAGGATGCTCATGACTTCTTAACTTTGTGCCATTAGATGCTAGAGGCAGTGGATATAGTTGATGCATGTGGTTTTGTTTTATTTCACTTTAGCTCTGTGGACCTACCAGGGAGTAGTGGAGGACTTATATGACGTCTAGACCAGTTGGATCTCCTTCGATAGAGTGGGATGTGTTATCTAGTGCTTTTTCAGGACCGTTTCATTCCTTGGGAGCGTGAGAGAGGAGAGCTGTTTGAGATTTGAGGACTTGAGAAAGGGTAGCTTGTCTGTTACAGAGTATGAGGCCCGTTTTTGTGAGCTATCCAGGTATGATATGACTATTGTTCTGGATGAGGTAGAGAGAGTCCACAGGTTAGTGAGAGGGTTAAATTTCACCATCATGTCTTATGTGCTCAGAGCAGCCAGATAGGGGCCTTCCTTCCAGTCCATCGTGAGTACCTACAAAGAGGCAGAGTTGATGGTTAGAGAGAAGTTTAGGGACCCCAAGAGAGCTCGATCATCTTGTTAGTTTTCTGGTGCCTCATCTGCAGGTAGCCATGCCAGCAACCAAGAGTGGGCAGACGTCCCGAGGGTCCTATGGTTCTGGCCGAGGTGGCCATGGTAGCTCATCTGGTCTACCACAGTAGTCATCCATATTGAGGTCTTATTTTGGATATGGAGATCCAGGTTATATGATTCGACAGTGTCCTTACAAATTCACTCAGGACCCCATCATACTTATTCAGCTACTCCAGCTAGAGATTCAGTGCCTCCAGCCATGGGTCGAGGTAGAGGTCAGTCCGATAGAGGCAGTAAGGGACTCTAGTAGGGGTGCTACAAATCAGCAGGGCGGAGGTCGGGGCACTACTCAAATTGGAGGTGGTCGAGAGGGACAAGTGTTATGTTTTTCCAAGGAGGCCAAAGGCTGAGATTTCTAACACTGTGATTACAGGTATCATCCTAGTTTGCCATCAACTTGTGTCTGTATTGTTAGATACGATATCTACTTTCTCGTATATGTCTACCTACTTTGTTTTTCTATTTGATATGATGTCTGATAGCATACTTATTCCTATTTGTATTTCTACACAGGTGGGTGGTTTCTTAGTGGTGGATCGAGTGTATCAATCCTTTTATATTTCTTTGGTTGGGTATGATCCTTGAGTAGACTTCATCATTCTGGGAATGGTAGACTTTGATATTATTTTTCGTATGGATTGGCTCTCCTTGCATTATATCATTCTTGATTGTTATGCTAAGACTGTGACCTTAGTAATGCTAAGTGCTAGTGGTTCTTACCCTAGCAAAGTTATCTCCTTCTTTCGAGCTTAGATATTAGTTGATAGATGGTGTTTGTTCTATTAGGCCTCTATTCAGAATACTAGCATTGAGCCACCTCCTATGGATTCTGTTCTGTGGTTTGAGAGTTTTTGGATGTATTTCCTTCTGATATTCAAGATGTTTCTCTGGGTAGGGACATTGATTTTGCTATTGACTTGGAGCTAGGCACCAAGCACATCTCTATCCCTCCTTATTGTATGTCACCACCAGAGTTGAAGGATCGGTTGCAGAACTTGTTGAGTAAGAGGTTTATTTGCCCAGTGTATCTCCATAGGGTACCCTTATCTTGTTTGTGAAGAAGAAATATGGAACTACGAGAATGTGTATTGGCTAACGGTAGTAGAACAAAAAGACAGTGAAGAACAAATACCCTCTTCCTCGTATTAATGACTTATTTGACCAACTGTAGGGAGCATCTTTGTTTTCTAAGATTGATTTGAGGTCCGGCTATCATCAGTCAAAGATTAGGGCATCAAATATCCCTAAGATAGCTTTCAGGACTCGATATGGGCACTATGAGTTTCTTGTGATGTCTTTCAGTTCGACTTATTCCCCTGTATCGCTCATGAAGTTAATGAACAGGGTGTTCCGTCACTATTTGGATTTATGTAATAGTGTTTATTGATGACATCTTGGTGTACTCCAAGAGTGAGGAGGACCATGATCGACATTTGAGGATTGTTCTCCAGAAACTGAGAGAAGAGAAGTTATATTCCAAGTTCTCGAAGTGCGAGTTTTGGCTTGATTCTATTGCATTTCTAGGACACGCGGTGTCCAAGGAGGGTATTCGGGTGGATCCAGCCAAGATTGAGGCCGTTAGAGGTTAGACCAGGCCTACTTCAATTACTAAGATTCAGAGTTTTGTGGGATTAGCAGGATATTACAAGCGATTTGTCCAGAGCTTCTCAACTATTACATCTCTTTTGACCAGATTGGCTCGATAGTCGACATAGTGTGAGCTTCTAGTGGTCTAATGAGTGTGAGGAAAGCTTTCAAAATCTCAAGACCTTATTGAATTCAGCTCATGTGTTGACTTTACCTGAGGAGGGTGTGGACTTTACTATTTATTATGATGATTCTAGAGTCAAGTTGGGGGTGTTCTGATGCAGAAGGGGAAGGTGATCGCCTATGTTTCTAGGAAGTTGAACACCCATGAGAAGAACTACCCTACTCATGATTTAAAGTTGACAGTTGTGGTATTTCTACTTAAGATATGGTGGGATTATATGTATGGGGTGCATTGTGATTTCTTCACTGACTATCAGAGTCTTCAATACATTTTCAGTCAGAGGGATCTGAACTTGAGAAAGCGCAGATAGCTTGAGTTACTAGAGTGTAACACCCAGGAAATTTTTTGAACTAAGACTCGAACCCTTCTTCGTTGTGAGTAGGATTTTACCAAGGAATTTAAAATTTCTTAAGTGTTAAGGTCAGGTCACTAGATATAGCACCTTGAGTTCCAAAAAGAATTAAAGAGAATTCATTCAAGTCATTCCTTAGTTCCTTTAAGTTTTGTGTCAACTTCAAACGACCATAACTTTCAGTACATGATGAGTTAGGTGGCCCATAAAATATCAAATGAAAGGTCTTTGGATTATCTTTCCAACGCCACTGAGTTTGCTAATTTTCGAGTTTGTATGAGGGAGATATGCCCTTTTTAATTCAGGCTGTCCATTTAAGGAAAGTTACCCAAAAATATGAGGGGTATTTTGGTCTTTTCCTTAACCAATCAGATTAAAACGAAATATGGTAATATTTAGGGGTCTAAACTGATTTGGTTCAGTTTTCACAAATCCTAATTACGCTTAGGGTTTTAGAAGAAGTTCAAGAAGAGAAAAGAGGAGAAAGGAGGAAAAGGTTCAAGGCGTTCGTCGAGATTTTCTTGCAATCTTCATGGGGTTTTCGCCAAGGATTCTATCCTAAGAGGTATGTAAGTTTCTCATAGTGTTGGGTTCGTTCACCCACATGCCAATCATGTTATTTTCAGTGAAATTTCATTCTTGAAGTTGAAGAATTTGAGTTCTTGATTTGTTTCTTGAAAGTATTATTTCCGTTCTTGAATTAGGATGGGTTGGATGAGTTCTTGAGATAAAATTTAGTGAATTGAGGATGGTTTGGACTAGATTATTGTGTACATAAGTTGAGTATTCGAATCTAAGTGATTGGGAAAGAAACCATTCGATTCTAGGCGAATTAGGGTCGAAAAATGAGTAAGAAAAGATCGGGCAGAAAATAAGGTACCAGGTTCGCATCGTGGACCTGTTCTTCAGAAGTGAAATTTCCCTCTCCGCATTGCGGAGAGAATGCAGACTCCACTGTTTCAAAAATTATTTTGCGACCAAATATTATAATTCATCTCCGCATCGCGGACTTACTCCCCAGACAATATTTTTCAACCGTTTCTCATGATTAATTATCTAAAACTCATTTAAATCATCATGATACCTTTCCTATCATAAATCATAACCTTGAATTCATAATTCAAATTCAAGGTAGAGTTAAGAGTCAAGTCTTAAGAGTTCTTTCGAGTCTTTTGAGAAAGTCCCTTTGAGTCTTTTGAGGAGTCTTCTACAATTTTTAATAATTTGTTTCAAGACTCAAGTAAGTGAGCATGAGAGTGAGGAGAATGCATTCATAAGTCTATACTATCATCGAGATCCTGCATATCATGAATCATAACTCTTAAACTCATAATTCAAATTCAAGAAAGAGTTAAGAGTAGAGTTCAAGAAAGTCTTTGAGTTCAATTGTGAATCCTTTAAGATCAATTATTGATTTGAGCTACGTTTTGAGTAAGTAAGTATGAGAGTGAGAAGAGTCGTATACATGAGTTCCATATTGTTATGTAGACCCTTAAGTCAAGTCGTTCATGCACATAAGTCCGCATGAACTCCATAAGTTGAGTATCTTTGAGAGGAGTAGTATCTTCAAGTTCTAAGTCTTCAGTATTGAGTTCCTAATCCTTTGAAATTATATTCCTAGTCATGGGACTACTACATGTTACCCATGAAGGTCCTTGAGTTGAGTAGTTCATGCCTATAATTCCGCATGAACCCTATGAGTCGAGCAATCTTGAGATGAGAAGTATCATTGAGTCCTTGAGTTGAGTAGTTCATGCCCATAATTCCGAATGAACCTTCCGAGTCGAGCATTCTTGAGATGTGTAGTATCATTGACTCCTTGAGTTCTGGAGTTGCTGAGTTTCAAGTATTCAGTTCTATGCATTGTTATTGAAAACCTTGAATTGAGTCGTTCACGTCCATAATTCGGCATGAACCCTATTTTAAGAAGTCTTTTTACAAATTGTTTTAAAACTTATTTTAAAGACTTGAGTACTGAGTTGAGGAAGAGTAGAGCTGAGTTCGTTTTCTTTAAAATGATATATGGGAACTAAGTATTCCCAAGAGTAAATGTTTTTACATTTAAGATCAGAGGAAACTGAGATTTCCAAAAGAGTTTTGAGCAGTTTGAGTACCATCTCTTTTAAGAGAAATATTTTTTAGTAATAATCTCAAAACACATAAAGAGTTATATTTTTAAACATATGAGCTAGTATATTTTGGGAGTAGTATTGAGCACCGATATGGGGGAGAGTTCATACAACTCACAACCCCCATAAACCATGTAGCCAACGTGGGTAGAAAAGGTTATACTTTTTAGATGATTCCTTAATGATTTTTAGCATAGACTAGTGGATCCACTTAGTAGTAGGTTCTATATCCCGGCAAGGTATAGGACAGTTCTGGCAGCGTGGGCTAGATGTTGTATCATCACATAGCTCATAGTGATGGTTTTCGGTTAGAGAATCTCCAACAGAGTTACTTTGTATTTTTATATACAAACAGAGTTATTATTGTATTTTCATACAATTGAGTTATTATTGTATTTTTTGCATACAATTGAGTTATTGCCTATTGTTTTAAAAGCTTTCCAGATATTGCATCTTTTGTTGTTGCTGAGTATCTTTAGTTTGAGTTGAGTATCTTGAGTCAGAATTGAGTACCTTATTGTTGAGTTGATCCCTATTTCTCTGAGTTGAGTTGAACTATGTTTCAGAGAGTTGAGTCCCTTATTATTGAGTTAAACTATATTTCACAGAGTTGAGTCTCTTATTATTGGGTTGAACTAAGTTTCATTGAGTTGAGTTGAGTTGAGTGAGTTGAGAAGAAGTAAGTATGTTTATTTTCCATCAGATCAAGCTTATGTTTATGCTTTAGAATTCCCCTTACATGCTCGTACATTCCATGTACTGAGCCATTTGGCTTGCATCGTTTCATGATGCAGATACATGTATTCAGGATCATCAACAGGTGTTTCGTTGAGGTCATGTGATATTCCAGTCATCTTTGGAGAGCCATCTTATATTCCGGAGGACTTCACCTTTATCTTACAATTAGTAGTTTTTGAGATGTCTTGGGTCTTGTCCCGATATCCTTCTGTAATAGTAGAGGCTTCATAGATAGACAAAGTTGAGGAGTTTCCGTATTTACTTTTATTTTGAGTATTGTACAGACTTTTAAAGAGGTGGAGTATTTGATTTCAATGAAATTTAATTCAGTTTTTAAACTTTTGTATGCTTGAGTTAGTCTTCCTCTTGTAGTCAGCCAGGATGAGGGTTCACTTGGGGACCAACAATGATTCTCGAGTGCCAGTCACGTCTAGGGTGTAGGCTCGGGTCGTGACATAGAGGACTATGATATCACCTTAAAGTATCATCCGGAGAAGTCTAATATGGTGGATGACGTTTTGAGTAGGAAAATTCTAGTATGGAGAATCTTATTGCTATTAGTGTTGAGGAGAGACCATAAGCTAGAGATGCTCAGAGGTTAGCCAACAGTCTTGTTCGGTTGTAGATTTCTGAAGAGAGTGGTGGTTTGATTGCTTTCATAGAGGCCCAATCTTCCTTAGTTTAGCAGATCCGTGAGCATCAATTCGACAATCAGAAGTTGTATCTCATTCGAGACAAAGTGTTGAGAGGGGAAGCGAAAGAGGTTATCCTTGATTTTGATGGTGTCTTGAGGATCGGAGGCAGGATTTGTGTACCCAAGGTGGGCAAGATAATTATATTGATTCTTTAGAAGGCCCATTGTTCTCGGTATTCCATTCATCTAGGAGTGGAAAAGATGTATCATAATCTGAGTCAGCATTACTTCTGGTGTGGCATGAAGAGGGATATTGCAGATTTTGTATCTATATTCTTGACTTGCCAACATATCGGAGGTGTATATAAGAGGATGCCTATTCCTACGTTGAAGTGGGAGCGTATTACTATAGATTTTGTTGTGAGTTTTCCTTTCATCGTTGGTGGTTATGACTCCATTTGGGTGGTTGTAGATAGTCTGATCAAGTTCGCCCATTTCATCCCCTTTTGGGTGAAGTATACGACAGAGAAGTTATGCCATCTTTATATCAGTCAGATTGTCCACTTCATAGAGTCACTATTTCCATTGTTTTCGATCAAGGCTTATTGTTCACTTCTCATTTATGGAAGGCTTTACCACACGGTTTGGGTACTCAGTTAGATATGAGTACGACCTTTCATCCTCTGATTGATAGGTAGTCTAAGTGGACGATTCAGGTGTTGGAGATATGCTTCGAGCATGTGTGATCGACTTTGGCACTAGATGTGATCAGAATTTACCCTTAGTAGAGTTTGCCTACAACAACATTTATCACTCTAGTATTCAGATGGCCCCATTTGAGGCATTGAATGACAGACAGTTTAGATCTCTGATAAGTTGGTTTGATTCGGGTTAGATGGAATCTTTAGATACAGACTTCCTAAGAGAGGCTATGTAGCAGGTTCATATGATTCAGAGTAGACTGTTGATAGCCCAGAGTCGATAGAAAAGTTATGCAGATCGGAGAATTCGAGCCCTAGTGTTTATGGAGAGTGATCATGTTTGGCTCCAAGTGTTACCCATGAAACGTGTGATGAGGTTTGGGAAGAAGGGCAAGCTTAGCTCTAGATTCATTTGCCCTTTTGAGATTTTGAGCTGAGTAGGAGAGATGGTCTATAAGTTGGCCTTTCCTCCTAGCTTATCAGTTAGGCATCCTATGTTTCATGTCTTCATGCTCCGGAAGTACATGCCAGATGATTCCCACGTGCTTTCACTTGATTCAATAGTGTTGGGTCAAGACTTGTCCTTTGAGGAGGAGCCTATAGCCATCTTGGATAGGTAGGTATGAAAGCTTAGGACCAAGGAGATTGCTCCAGTGAAGGGGCAATGGAAGCACTGTTTAGTTGGTGAGGTGACTTGGGAGACAGAGTCTGACATGTGTGCAAGCTATCCTCAACTTTTAAGGCTCCAAGTACTTTCTTTTACTTTATGTTCGTCTTTTAGTGGTGGATAATGTAATGACCCGATCAATCATTTTTGGAAATTTCATAAAAAATACTATTTTAACCATCCCTATATTGACCCCGAGCAATTTATGATTAGATTTTGAAGTTTTTTTCAAGCTTTGAGTAAAAATTTATGAATTATGTATGTTTTGGGTTTTGAAAGGCTAAAGTTGTTTAAAAATAGTTTTTGTTGTCTTTTGGAGTTTTGAGTATCGGAATGGAATTAAGTCAAATCCAATAGTCCCAAAATGTGGAAATTGGTCTAAGAGAATTGTCGATTTCAGATTCACAGTCTTTTTGAGGATTTGAGGTCCTAAGTTGAAAAAATGTAAAATTTTAGCCTTTGGATTGACTTTGATCAACATTCGGAGTTTGGATGCTCGGATTGGAATTTCGAGAGTTCCATTTGATTCGAGGGATGATTTTAGGCCTAGGTGTGGTCTTGGTTAAATTTTTAGAGGTCCCGAGCTTGATTTAGCCTTTTTGGGTGTTGTGTTCCTTTCTTGTGACTTTTACAGATGTCGGGTCAAGGAGACCTCATATTCATGTTCGACGGTTCCATTGAATTTGGAATGTCGAGTATAGTCAAATTGTATATTTGGTTTGTATTTACGGGGTTTCGAATGAATCCTAAGGGTCTATTTGATGATTTGAAAGTTGGTTGTGTTTTCTAGTGTCTTTTAACCTCACGATCGCGAAGGATCTTCGCTTTCGCAAGGGTCGCATTAGCAAAGACCGGTTTGCTTTCGTGAAGGATCAAGTGGTCCGCGAAGGTCTGTTGAAGATCACGAGCTTTGCATTAGTGAAGGTCAGTTCAGGAAAGTGAAGGCTGAGTATTTTTCGAGGTTCGCTTAAGCGACATCAGAGAGGGTTTTGACCTGCAATTTCGAGGTTTTATCCCATTTTTCCCATTTTGAGTCTTAGAAAATCCTTGGAGGGAATTTCAATTAGATTTCTTGTGCTAAATCATTTGGGTAAACCTTTGTGACCGTAAAACTTCAAGTCTCTTTTTATCATTAATGGATTTTTAGCATCAAAACTTAAGATTTTGATTGACAAATTGCAAACTTTTTCAAGAACATGAGTTCTAAAGTAAAATGGTGATTATGAATTGATTTTAATTCCTTTTTCAAAATAGTTTTCTCCAACGAGTTCCAAATGCCTTGGGATGAAAGAAGTACTCGTATTCTAGCTTAGTTTTGCCTTGTTTAGTAGGTTTCTTGATGAGTACCATGTTGTTTAATACTCACTCTTTGCTTCTACACTTATGTAGGTTCCGAGCCCAGACCCATGTGATCTTTCTTCTTCATCTATTTTCTAGGCTTTCTAAGGATGCATTGAGAGGTAGCTACTTGTCATCCCAGCGGATCCTTTTGTTCTTTACTTTATGTTTTGTTCTATTCGAGAAACAAATGCATAGAGACTTGTATTATCTTTCAAATTCTTCATTATTATATTAGTGGCTTGTACACGTGACAACTAAGTTTTGAGGTTATTGTAAAATGACTAAGTTTTCCGCTCTATTGCTATTATTATTTTACTTTCCGTATTTATTTTGTATTGTTGGGTTTGAGGTTGACTTGCTATTAATTTATATTCATTTATTGTTGATAATGATAAAAAAAAATAAGGAAATGATTGTATGTAATTTAAATTGATATTTTTACTAGCTTTATTTACGGTATATGATGATGATTTTTATAGCTCCAAATAAAATTTTGTGTTCTTAACTTATAAATGTCATGTCAGGAGGAGTAAATAGTAACAAAAAATTCACTACTAAGAAGCAAATTCTATTTATTCTGATGACATATTTATATTTTCTTTTCAACACATGTTTATATTTTCTTTTCAACAATAACATATCTCAGTGAAATATTAAACGTGATAACTCATTATCAAAGAAATTATCATTCTTCATAATAAAAGAGTTTCAATGGAATTCAGAATAAATTAAAAACTGTAATTAATATTGTGTTCACTCAGTTTTCATTATATCATATTGAAACTCTGACTAATTCGGATTCCGGTGGACATTCTCTAACAAAAAAAATTTCATATCCAAGGCTCAAACTCGAGACCTCTGGTTAAGGATGGATGAATCATATACATCCCACCACAACTATTGTTGGTACTAATAATAACTTAGTTCACTCTGTCTTGCATATTCTGCAATATGTTGGATTAAGCTGTTGAGTTCTACCAACAATATTGTGTTGGAGTAGAAGTTAATATTCCTTCATCCTTAACTAGTGGTTTCAAGTTCGAGTCTCGGGCATGAGTTACCTTTGTTAGAAAGAGGTTTACCCTTAATTTGAAACTTTACATTATAAGAATCTAATTGGGGCTCAATAAGAATATCGGGCACCAAGTAAAAAAACATTTTCTTCTTGTACTAATGAAAATCAGACATTTGCAAAAAAAATAAAAAATTGGGGGTGAGCTCAAGGATTATGAGATTAGTCTCATCAAATCTCCATCTTCTAGTGAATAACTCCACAATCTCCTTAATGAAAATATTTATTTTTTTATTTGTTTTGTATTCTCTACATATAAAGTATCGTTTTTATATTATTATTTTTTGTGCTATTAGTTTAGATTCATTTAATGTTTATTACGATAATTTTTTTGTGAAGGAGATGATTGTTCGTCAATTAGATTAATCTTATGCCTAGTTTTCATTGTGGTGTATGATGATGATTTTATAGGACAAAGAAATTTTTTGTCTTCTTATATTATTAAATGGCATGGTATTGAATCAAAATCAGGAGGCGTAAATTACAATAGAAATTCACTAGTAAGATGTGAATTCTATATATTTTGATGTCATATTTATATTTTATTTAAAGTTTCTTTTAAACACATATTGAAAGGTAAAAAATAACACATCTCAATGAAATATTAAACGTGGAAACTTATTATTAATAATATTATAGAAATTATCATTCTTCTAGATAAAAGAGTTCCAATAGAATTTGAAATAAATTATAAATTATAATTAATAATATTTTCACTCGGTTACAATATATCATATTGAATCCCCGGTAAATTTGACTTTCGAGGGACACTCTATAACAAGATTTTCTTCATATTCAAGACTCAAACCCGAGACCTTTGGTTAAGGATAGATGGAGCATATACATCCCACCACAACTTTTGTTGGTACTAATAATGACTTAATTTACTTTCTCTTAAATATTTGGCAGTATGATGGATTTATTTGTTGTGTTCTACCAACAAAGATTTTGGTTCAGTAGAAGTTAGTATTTATTTATCCTTAACCAGAAGTGTCAGGTTCGAGTCTTGGACATGAGTTACCTTGGTTAGAAAGAGGTTTACCCTATATTTGGGACTTTTTGTTATTCAAATCTAATTGGGTCACAGGTGTGGAAATATGTGTTAGAAAATAAAGAGGTTATTGAACAAAACTTATGGTGGGAACCAAAGGGAGGTACTTTTAGCATTTGGTATGATAATTGGACTAGTTTTGGTCCTTTATATCTCCAAACTTATGAATTTCCAATGTGTCATTTTCTGGCAGATTTAGATGTTTTCTTGAAAGAGGATGGTTGGGACTTTAGTATTATGCAAGACATCTAGCCTAATAACCTAGTTGATCATGTTATAGTAAATATTAGTTATTGTTGGTAGTCTGGGTAACTGAGATTCCTTTTAAAATTTCCTTTTTCAGATGGAGGGTATGGACACAAAGAGTTCCTGTGACTACTATGGTATCTTCTTGGGATCCTAACGTTTCTAATATATGTCATTGTTGTAGATCTTATGTGAGGGAAACATTAGAACATTTATTCTTATTGGGAGAAATAACTACGTTTATTTGGAATTACTATGCTAGGGCTGCTGGATTACTAGGTCCTTGGGTATAGGTTAAACAAACTATGAAGAAATAGTGGGAGTTCCAAGGTAATAGTAGAGTGAAGATGGTTTGTCAAGTAACTCCTAATATTATTCTTTGGTTTCTATGGAAGAGAAGGAATACAATTTTACATGGTGGTTCTTATTGTAGTGACAAAGTTATATGGGATATCAATGCTACCATTCATAAGTTTGTTAGGTTAAAATTCAACTTCTTAACTTTCCCTAATAATTGCCCTCAGATGATTTGTCAACTGTTAGGGTGGTTGAAATGTAATACTGATGGAGCTTTTAGAGGTACTTTAGGTCCAAGTGATGTTGCATTCTATGTGAGGAATCATGACGACAATCTAGTGGGAGCTAAATGCGTACAAATTGTTGATTCAACTAACTTAGTGGCTGAGGCTAAGGCAATAAGTGAAGGGCTTCAATACTGTTTTGATAAAGGGTTCTCCAATATTATCTTGGAATCAGATTCACTATCTATGGTTAACATTATTAATGGAACCTAGGAGGTTCCTTGGAGTGTTTCAGTGGAATTCAATGCTATAAATAGGATCAGAAGTATCATTACAGTGAGAGTACAACACTCCTTAATGGAGGAAAATACTCTTGTTGATTTTTTCGCTAACCTAGTTTATAGTTTTGCTGATACATATGAATTCAATTCATTTTAAGAAGTTTCAAGTAAAGGGAAGATAATTATCAATTTTAATAAAGATAGTACTCCAATCATGAGCATTAAGCAGTTGAACTCAACTAATAGTTACAATTAAGAGTTAGAAGGTTCGCTATCTTTTGTACAAGTTACACTACTGAGTTACAAGTGAGGCTACAAAAGAAGTTTTTGGATCGATGTCTAGTTAAGTTTGAAGAAATTTTGATTGGTTGACAATATTTTGCACCCGGTGAGAGCTTTGAGGTGTTCATTTCATACTAAATAAGGACTTAAAAGTAATACTCATTAACTTCAAATAAGCCGAACTTAATTTAACTCAATCACAATTTTCTATTGTAAAATATTTGAAATAGTAGTCCAATTCAATATATAGACTTTTTATGGTGGTATTAATTCAATTTGAGGGATTCATCCCATTGAAGGATAGGTGATGAACGGGAAAACTTATTTCAAGTAAAGTTTGAATACATGATAGCAGTAATTGTAACGACATGTTTCCGTTGTTATGGAAAGGCCAATGCGGAAAGAATTTGGGCCAGAAAATATTTGAGTAGTGACTTGAAAATTTCTAGCCTATGCCAGACTTGGACGAAATCAGAGTCAGGTGAGGTATAGGGAAATCTGGTAGTAAATGGGGGGTTTTATTATGACTTTGACCACATGAGTGGATATCCAAGACGTTAAGGAGCATGTATGGCTTTACGGAATCGAATTCAGGGGAATAGAACTCCCGAAACTGATCTTAGCGTGAACATGTAGTTGTTGAACATCAAGGGTTGAATGCGTATTGTGAAATGGCAGTTTGGAACTCAAATTTTGACTTTCTGTCTCCATGCAAGCCGCTAGGGCGGGGCTAGTTCAGCCAGGGCGGGGCTAGTTCAGCCAGGGCGGGACCGCTGTGGCGGGTTGGGTCCCGCTGTGACGGGACAATCGCGACTAAAATCGGGTAAAAACTCCAAAAACATTATTTTCTGCAAACCTTCGTTCTTGAGAGCTAAGAGATGACCCAGGGCAAGTTCTTGACAGTTTGCCACAACTTCTAGCGCTAAAGGTAAGACTATTATTCCCCTGATCCGTCTTTCAATCCGTAGAACTTAGATTCTTGGGTAATTATCGTTGGGGGGGGGGGTTTGACCTGAAGTTAATAGTGGGAAAAACCCTAATTGAACATTAGGATCTTGGGTTTGGCCATGGATAGATAGATTGATTATTATTCGGGTAAATTAGGTCTTCTTTATTGATCCTTGCGTTAATTAATTGTTTTTAGACCAAGAACAAGCTAAACGAATCAGAAAAGGAAGGCTCAAGTGTCTTAGGAGGATTCAAGTTTGGTTTCGAGGTAGGTGATGGTTTGGTTTCCTGTTTGTGTGATATATGCCGGTTAATTGCTTCATTGTATGCATGCATGTATGTGAATAGGGAAATGTGAATCGAATCCAATGAAAATGAGTATGTGAAAACGATTGCATGCCATGAACCTAATACTTGATTGTATGATTATGAGTAATGTTCATTATGGGTGTGATTGTGATTGTGGTTGTGCTGATTTGATCAGGTGTCACATTTCGACACATATATTGGATCTGATATCACGTTCCGACACATATATTGGATCGGGTGTCACATTTTGACACATATGTTGGATCGGGTGTCACGTTCTGACACACTAACAGTTTGACTATGGGTTCCATGAGAGAACCATTGTGATTACTGCATTCATGTCTATTGTCATTGATATTTGGAACTGTATGTTGCTCTTGAAATGATAACTTATCTGTGTATTCTGTATATGTGTGTTTACTATGTTGTGATTGCTTGCCTATGTTTCACTTACTGGAATAGTCGTGTGATCCTACCAGTACACTGTGGTTTGTGTACTAATACTGCACTTGCTCGTTCTTTGTTGAGTACATGGCATCTTCAGGCGACTACTGATAGACCTCAGCTAGGAGATCAGTGATCGAGACCAGATTTGAGGGGAGCCAGTTCCTTCAGGTTGCCATGGATCCTTCATTTTTTTTTAGTCCATTCTCTTCAGACTCAGACTAGTGTTTGGATATTTCTTATGTTGGTTGGGGTTGTACCCCTTTTTCTTAGACTTGTTGGTTAGTAGTTTTGGTACAATGACTTTCAGTTCTAGGGGGTTAATTTCCGTAATAGTTGTTAGTTGTTTTGTTGAACTTCCAGAGTTTATGGGAACTCTGTATTTCTTAGTCATTTAAACCTGCTTCCGTATCTTTAAATGCTTAGTTTTTTATTAAGTTGCTTAGTCAGGTTGTATTAATGGTTCTCCCACCAGAGGGTTAGTGTGGGTGCCAATCACGGCGGTCTGGGTCGTGACAACGTGGTATTAGAGCCCTAGGTTCGTTGATCTCGTCGTACCAAAACGAGTCTAGTAGAGTCTTGCGGAACGGTAAGGAGACGTCTGTACTTTTCTTCGAGAGGCTATAGGACATTAGGAAAACTCATTTCTTTCTTTTTCTCATGGTATTACTTGAATCCAATTGGTATCTTTCCTCCTTCACTCTATGGTCAGAACTAGAGCAACAAAAGTGGTAACACCAACACTAGCAAGAGAGGATGCGTCCTTCCAAATAAGCATGTTTCCCCGATTCAATGTGGGCAGGTAATGACTAGTGACAAACATGAGGTTTTTATTATGTTCTTAAGGTTGAAACCTTCATTCTTCATGGGTACTGAATCTGAAGATTCTTATGATTTTGCTGTTGATTGTCATGAGCTGCTTCATAAGATGGATAAGGTAGAGTGATTTGGTGTTAAGTTTATGATATACCAGTTCAAGGGAGACGCCAAAATGTGGTGGTGGTCTCATGTTGAGTGCCGACTAGTAAATGCACTACTCATGACTTGGGGAATATTTTATAGCTTTCTTTATGGTGAAGTAGATACCCTGAACCTTGAGGGATAGGAGGAGAGATGAGTTCCTGAATATAGAGCAACATAATATATTTTTTTGCAGCCTATAAGGCCAAATTTTGTGTTTTATCCAAATATGGTACTCCACTTTGCTTCAGTCAAAAAGAGCAAATTCGCCGCTTTGTGAAGGGATTAAGGTCAGATTTACAGATTCAAACTTATAGGGGCTGCTTCAGCAAAATCTTCTCAGGAAGTGGTTGATTTTATGATGGAGGTAGAAGGGGGTGAAGTCAGAAGACTTTGCCAAGGTGAAAATATTCAAGAAGTTTTGTAAGGGACGGCTAGATAATGAACACCATTACTTTGGAAAATGCATTTAGTATTGTTGTCATAACCTGTATGGGTTGCTTAGTAAATGATGAATTTATGTTGCGACAATTGAGGTTAGAATCTCTACTACGATTTCTTAGATTAAGTGTATATTAAAGAGGGTCATGATACGACTACTCCAATAGCATCGATTCTTACTTGGTTAAGTTATTAAGTGTGTTATAATTGTGGAGAACTTGGACATATGAGGAGAGATTGTTCCCATCCGCGAATGTCTGACCCCGTGCCACAGTAGACCAGAGCAGTGGTACCCGCAGGCAGCGGTAATAATGGCAGAGGACGTCCACAAGGTGGGCAAGGAGGGAATCAGCGAGGTCGTGGAGGCCGAGGAAATGGTAATGCAGGTAGAGGAGAAGTGCAGTCAGGCAAGGAGGTTGCCCGTCAAGATGACAAGGCTTAGTTTTATGCCTTTCTGGGCAAGACCGAGGCTGAGGCGTCTGATGCAGTGATCACATGTACTATTCTTGTTTGTGACCGGATGGCTACTGTTTTGTTTGATCCGGGTTCTACCTATTCATATATGTCAGTTCAGTTTTCCTTGGGATTTGATGCGGTTTGTGATGTGCTTGATGCCCCCATCCATGTTTCTACCCCAGTTGGAGAGCCAGTCACAGTCACCCATGTATATCATACTTGTCCTGTCCTGTTTATGGGTTTTCAGACTTGGGCTGATTTGATTATTCTGGATATGACTGACCTTGATATAATCTTAGGCATGACTTGGTTGTCCCCCTATTATGTTATGCTTAATTGTAATGCTAAGTCGGTAATTCTAGAGATCCCAGGTAGGGAAAGGTTAGAGTAGGAAGGGGTGTACAAGCCTAAGCCAGCTAAAGTCATATCTTTCATCCGGGCTAGGAAACTGGTGGGGCAGGGGTGTTTGGCGTATTTGGCTCATATTCGGGATGTTGATGTTGAGTTTCCCTCTATTGAGTCTATTGCTGTAGTGTCTGAATTCAAGGAAGTGTTTCTTACCGATTCGCCTGGTATGCCTCCAAATAGAGATATAGATTTCTGTATTGACTTGGAACCTGGCACTCGCCCCATCTCCATTCCTCATTATCTCATGGCTCCGGCAGAATTGAGAAAGCTTAAAGCTCAAATCTAGGAGCTTATTGATAAAGGTTTCATCCGTCCTAGTGCTTCCCCTTGGGGTGTTCATGTCTTGTTTGTTAAGAAGAAGGATGGTAGTATGAGGACTGGTGATTTTATCTTAAGCCATAAAGGAGTGGATTGATACAAGAATGACAAGCTTAGGGATAAAGAAAGTCTCATTGAGTATACTTGGGTGAAGGCAATTGAAGATGTTATTAAGAAAGTGCGTATAAAATTGGGTTAGTCCTTTGAATTTGATTGGTATACATGAGTTTGAGGTGTCATGCCGATGAAAAGGTTGACTTCATAGTGATAGCCAGGGTTAACTGATCATAATGGTAATAAGAGTTCGTGATGGATTGTGATGGGATGCAACTATATAATAAGATTGTTGGTTAAGCGAATTTTGTATAGTAATTACGACTTGCGAGTATCTAAGGTTGTGGTTTTCTAATAATTGGTGAGTAATGTGGTGGTATGGGACACCACTCCAATAGAATTTAAAAGAGCTAGAGTCATAATGAAGAAAAAAATAGTGGGATGTAGTACAACCTTTAGAGAGAGGCGAGAGTAAGAATAATTTATTTGATTGCAAAGGCTAAAGAGGTATCTTCAGAGGGGTAGATAATTGGGTTCAGAGACGCGTGGATTCATTCATTTTGCTGTGGCTATGTTAATAGTGTCACGGGTCCAGCAGATTAGTCAAAAACTATTGAAAATGACTTGAGAAAGTGTGTACAGAAGAGCTAAGTCCCAAGGAGGCAGGTTGGAATGTACAGGCGTAGGCTAGCGTTTCGTCCTACGAATGATAGCCTTTTAGCTCGAGTGTGACGATAAGTGCTTTGTTTTTGTTTTTGAGTTTAGTAATGAGTACAATTGAATTTTTAGCGAAAGATATTGTAAGATTGATGGATAGGCGATCAATGATAAGCGAAGATCCATGATTTCATAAAAATCTTCAAGGTATAAGCTAATATTTATAGATAAGGGGATTGTGTTATACGGTTGAATTTACAATTCAGATTTTTCATTGTAAGTCTACATTCGTGGTGATATATTTTGTCAAGGTATGAATTTGCAAGGTGAGAAATGATCAATTGTATCAGGTATTGAGCATTTGAAAGGACTTACACCTGGGTTGAGTCGTAAGCTTATTATTGTTGATTATTGAAGTACCTAAGAATGGTTTTCATTTAAAAGTGTTGGTTTACAGTAAGGTAAATGGTCAGAGTGTTTATGATGGTTGTTAGAATTGAGAGTGTGGGATTCAGTGGAATGATGTGAAGATGTGAAGAGTATGTGGAGTCAACTGAATGGAAATGGCTGGTATAGGCTCTTCAGAAGAAAAACCTTTAGTGTTATTCAATCTTTGTTCTGTAAATTCTTATGTGACCATCTACTTCATTTTGTACATAGTTGTGAGTATGATTCACTATTTATGCTCACATGTGTTTTCACTTTTGTGGGTGGATCCCTAGTGGTGGATCAGGTGTATCGATTATGTGTGGTTTAATGTGGGGATCATTGGGTCCAATTCTACTGTTCTTAAGGGTAATCTACAATCACAACTACTAACCTAGCATTTCGTTAGTGTTGTTAGAAGGTTTGTATGCCTGGAGATATCCCTCGATGAGTATTTGATGTCTAAAGATCAAATTTTTATAACTTAAGCTCATGAAAATTTATGTTGTGAGATGGAGATGTTGATAAGAACTATGATTGTTTGGGTATTATGAGTGTGTGTTGGTTGGTTCAGGTTCACCTCTAATTGTAGCGAGTACTGATTTAGGATTTTATCATGGTTATGTGAGAAAGGATTCGTCCTGATGATTGTATCAAGGACTTGATAACATGTTGCAGGTGTGTGTACGATCAACTTGGTGGTTATTGGGAATAGCTTTTGTTGTTAGTTAAGTTTACATACAACAATATTTATCACTCGAGTATATTGAGATGACTTTATTTGAGGCATTGTATGTGAGGACGTGTAGGTATTCAATTGGTTGGTTTGAGGCTGGAGATGTGAAATCTTTGGGGGTTGATTTGGTGAAAGATACTCAGGATAAGGTGAGAAGCATCCAAGCTAAGCTTCTAGCAGTCCAGAGTCGACAGAAAAAGTATGCAGACCGTAAGGTAGGGGACATGACATTTCAGGCTAGTGAGCAAGTTCTTCTTAAGGTGTCACCCATAAAGGGGGTGATGAGATTCGGCAAGAAGGGAAAGCTTAGTCCTCGATACATCGGGCCATTTGAGATTCTTGACTGTGTAGGGCCAGTGGCTTATAGGTTGGCTTTACCGCCTTGCCTATCTGGAGTCCATCCAGTGTTCTGTGTGTACATGCGAGACAAGTATCCCCAGCAATCCGACGATTCAGATACTACTCTACTCTTACCTTAGCCAGTTTTTCCTAGTTTATCACTCGAGGATGAGTGATGGGTATATTGGTATCTATTGTAACGACATGTTCCCATCGTTATGGAAAAACAATGGGGAAAGAATTTGGGCCAGAAAACATTTGAGTAGTGACTTGGAAATTTCTAGCCTAGACCAGACTTGGATGAAATCGGAGTCAGGTGAGGTCTAGGGAAACCTGGTAGTAAACGGGGGGTTTAATTATGACTTTGACTATATGAGTGGATAGCCAAGATGTTAAGGAGCCTGTACGGCTTTACGGAATCAAATTCAGGCGAGTAGAACTCCCGAAACGAATCTTAGTGTGAACGGGTAGTTGTTGAACGTCAAGGGTAGAAGGTATGTTATGAAATGGGAGTTTGGAACTCAGGAGGGGTCCGCTGTGGCGGGTTGGGTCCCGCTGTGGCGGGACAGCCGTGACTTAAATTGGGTAAAAACCCAAAAAATGTTATTTTCTACAAACCTTCATTCTTGAGAGCTAAGAGACGACCCAGGGCAAGTTCTTGATAGTTTTCCAGAACTTCTAGCGCTAAAGGTAAGAGCTATAACTCCCCTGTTCCGTCTTTCAATCCGTAGAACTTAGATTCTTGGGTAATTATCGTTGGAGGAGGGTTTTGACCTGAAGTTAATGGTGGGAAAATCCCTAATTGAACATTAGGATCTTGAGTTTGGCCACGGATAGATAGATTGATCATTATCCGGGTAAATTAGGCCTTATTTATTGATCCTTGCGTTAATTGATTGTTTTTAGACCAAGAACAAGCTGAACGAATCCGGAAAGGGAAGGCTCAAGTGTCTTAGGAGGATTCAAGCTTGGTTTCAAGGTAGGTGATGGTTTAATTTCCTGTTTGTGTGATATATGCCGATTAATTACTTCATTGTAGGCATGCATGTATGTGAATAGGGAAATGCAAATCAAATCCAATGAAAATAACTATGTGTGAACGATTGCATGCCATGAACCTAATATTTGATTGTATGATTATGAATAATGTTCATTATGGGTGTGATTGTGATTTTGGTTGTGCTAATTGGATCGGGTGTCACGTTTCGACACATATATTTGATCGGGTGTCACGGTCCGACACATATATTGGATCGAGTGTCATGTTTCGACACATATATTGGATCGGGTGTCACGTTCCGATACACTAACAGTTTGGGTGTGGGTTCCATGAGAGGACCATTGTGATTACTGCATTCATGTTTATTGTCATTGATATTGGGAACTGTATGTTGCTCTTGAAATGATAACGGATCTATGTATTCTGTATATGTGTGTTTACTGTGTTGTGATTGCTTGCCTATGTTTCGCTTACTGGAATAGCCACGTGATCCTCCCAGTATACTGTGGTTTGTGTACTGATACTGCACTTGCTCGTTCTTTGTTGAGTATAGGACATCTTCACGCGGCTACTGATAGACCTTAGCTAGGAGATCAGTGATCAAGACCAGAATCGAGGGTGAGCCAGTTCTTTCAGGCTGCCATGGATCCTTCATTTTTGTTTAGTCCATTCTCTTCGGACTCAGACTAGTGTTTGGATATTTCTTATGTTGGTTGGGGTTGTACCCCTTTTTCTTAGACTTGTTGGCTAGTACCTGATATTATCATTTCAGATTCATCCCGAGTTGAGATCCAGATTTAGCTCATAGAAGTGGTAACAATAGTGTCAAGCGTTGGCGGGGAGGAAGCTTCTTCCAACGAAATTATCCTTGGTTCAATCTATTCAAGTGAAGTTGTGAGATATCAGATCAAAATTCTTGACAAATTGAGTCTGAAATTGGAAAACAACTCAAAGTGGTAGAGACTTACCTAATATCATCATTTCAGATTCGTCCCGGATAGAGATATAGATCTAGCTCACATAAGTGGTAACACCAGTGCTAGCCGTTGGTAGGGAGGAAACTTCATCCAACGAAATTATCCTTGGTTTAATCTCTTCAAGTGAAGTTTTGGGATATGAGATCTAAATCCTTGACGAATTGAGTCTGAAATTGAAAAATAACTCAAAGTTGTAGAGACTTACCTGATATCATCATTTCAGATTCTTCCAGACTTGAGTCCTGACCTAGTTCACAGAAGTGGTAACACCAGTGCCAGCGGTTGGCGGGAAGGAAAATTCATTCAACGAAATTATCCTTGGTTTAATCTATTAAAGTGAAGTTGTGAGATATCAGATCTAAATTCTTGATGAATTGAGTCTGAAATTGGAAAATAACTGAATGTGGTAGAGACTTACCTGCTATAGTCATTTCAGATTCGTCCCAAGTTGAGATCCAGATCTAGCTTATAGAAGTTGTAACAGTAGTGCCAGCCGTTGGTGGGGAGGAAACTTCATCCAACGAAATTATCCTTGGTTTAATCTCTTCAAGTGAAGTTATGAGATATGAAATCTAAATTCTAGACGAATTGAGTTTGAAATTGGAAAATAACTCAAAGTGGTAAAGACTTACCTGATATCATCATTTCAGATTTGTCCAGACTTGAGTCTAGAATATATATATATATATAGACATTAGACAAATAGTGTTAAGTGCAATGACCGCTTACTGACTGCAACCTTCTTTTATATTTTTTTTGAATTAGGAAAAGAGAAGCACTACTACCTGTCTATAGGAAAAACAATGTATAAAACTAAGCAACTTCTAATTGCAAACAACATAGTCATATAACTTCACCCCACAAGTTCCTTATTGTTCACATCCACATTTTACCAAGCACTACAATCTTTTACACCTCAACAATTGGTTGTTCCTTTTTTCTTTTTCTACCAGAACAATCACCATCTATGTATTATAAGAGAAATAGTAATGGTTTTTTATGTTGAATGGACATCTTCCACCTAATAATCTAGTCTTTTGGATATCATTGTAAGAAATAGTAATGGTTTTTTATGTTGAACAAACATCTTCCACCTAATAATCTAGTCTTTTGGATAGTGTTGTGTTGTTCAGTCTACAACAATTGATACCAGCACAGGTCAATTAATGCTTGAGATCGAAAGTCGAACGGATGGCCTAATAGACCAGTAAGAGTAACAGTAATGCAGAAAACAAAGTAAAATTGAAATCTATCGATTTCCTCCAATTTGAAATTACTTTAAATTTAAGCAAAAGGTAACAACTTAAGTTAACAAATACAACATTGAACAAGACATAAATCGATGAAACAAAGACGGAAAGATGCACGTCAATAAGGGTTCTGTAAATCCGACTGGGAGAACTTTGGACTGAAAAGGGAAAACCTAACACAGGAAATAAACAAAGCAGAGATAGGAGGCATACATAGATTTCCTCCAATTCGAAATAACATTAAATTTAAGCAGAAAGTAACAACTTAAGTTAACAAATACAACGCTGAACAAGACATAAATCAACGAAACAAAGACAGAAAGATGCACCGCAGCAAGGGTTGTCTAAATTCGATCGGAAAAATATTCGACTGAAAAGGGAAAACCTAACACAGGAAATAAACACAGCAGAGACATGAGGTAAAGGAAAAAAACCTAACACAAGAAATAAACAAAGCAGAGACAGGAGGCATACCTTTTTTGTTCGTAGGAGCGAGTTTCTAAAGAGTTGATTTCACCGCAAAATGAATTTGTTGTTTTCCCAAGAAAATGAAGAGAAACTTTCCAGAAAAATAAATGTAAAAGAACAAAGATACAATACGTGGGTCGTTGTAAATGGAAGCATGAAACAGGTGGCAACGAAAGAAGGAAGAGAAAAGGGATATTAGCAGCTTAACCTTTTGGATCTCCATAAGGCAAAATGACGGGATTACCCTCTGAATGTCCGAAGAAAGCATATATATACCCCTAGGCTAAATTAAACATCTAATTAATTAAATATTAAATGATAATACTTTAATTTTTTTTTGAATTGTAAGTCATTTATTAAAAAGACAATCATTAATTGAATTATAAATTATAATTGATTGTTAATATACTTATCATATTATATTATATTATATTATATAAAGAAGCTTCTATCTTCAAAGTTAAATTACCATTTTGCTCCTATTTTATATAAAAAAAAATAACAAAAACATCTAATTATATATCTTATTCATGTCACATTTATATTGCAATTAATTCATTGAATACAATTTTTTTTAATATTTGTTTTATTACCTTTTCTAAAATGCATGTCTACTCTTTTTTTTTCTCCAGAAAATAATTAATTATATCATTTTTTATGCATGCATCTTCAGTTAAGTCCTCACTTCTATAATTTTCATATATTTAATCTTCTTATTCTCATTTCTTAATCTTGACCTTTCAAATTTCTCACACAAATAAAAAAAAATACAAATGAGTAATTATTCCTTAAATACAAGAAATTAAAGTAGATACATGTATCTTTTAAAGTTAAATTTCATATTCTATCTTTTTAATATTTATTTTAATAGTATTTGACCTTTCAAATTTCCATGTGACTTTTCATGTTTCCGCAAATTTTTTTCTATAAATTTAACTTTTCCAAGAAAGACTTTTATTTATTATTCCTACAATTCTTGTGTGTAGGAGCTTTAAACTGGTGAAATAATATCACAATTTGTAGTGAAAGTTGTGAGATCCCCTTGTACAGTCACAAGAATAGACAAGAATTCAATTACTGAAGTATCGGAGTTTGGTGTGTTTGTTTTATACTTATTTGTAGTAACTAAAATTATAATGAGATTTTTCAATCTCTCTTTATATAGTTGAATTGTTGCTTTGTTAGCAACTTGCTTTAATTCCATTTTTTATTTTGCATGCTCAAATATAGACTATTTTTTATGTTAGTTTTGTTTCAGATTTCATTATAGAGACAAAAGCAAAAAGAAATTTTTATGTTCTTTGTACTTTTAAATTTACATGTACATTAACTTTCATCTTTAAGAATGAATGTGATAGAATGTTTACTCTTTTTTTTGTTTGAAAAAGAAGAAGAACGTGAAACCTATAACATTGATAATTAATGGTGGATAAGTTATATATGAAGAGACAATTAAATTTTATATAAAAATAGTAGTTATGTTCATAAATATTCTGATTTTCAAAATATAAATAATAAGACTTTTTACACCTTAATTTTAATATTTATAATTGAATAATTAGTTTAAGTGCTTGTGGATAAAAATCTAATATAATGTTTTGAACACTTCATTATAATTATCAGGAGATTCAAAAGGTAATGTAAAAAAGTTGAAAGATTTTTTTTTCCTTTCGGTCAAAGTAAATATTACACAATCTTTTATACAAAAAGCAAATAATCTCTTATCAAGCTTTTAATTGAAGAAATATTAATATTGCACTACGATTTTCAGGGAATTAATCTCCTGCAATCTTTTGATCTTCTAACACTATTCTACCAACAAAAAAAACTTTTAACACTATCGAAAAATTTAATTTAGATAGTTGTTATCTTTTCCCTTTTGCTTTACGAACTCATTTTTTGACTTATAAATATAGTTTATTTTATTAACTTCTCATATTATTATCTCGATGCATTCACTTGGAGGTCATGAAATTGGAGTGTCACAATTAGTAGTGAGACAAAGTAAGAAACCTCAATTAGACACATTTTATAAAAAAGAACTCAAATCATATTATTTAATAATATTTATTTTTTTTAGAAATAATTTACTCATTAATATGGGTTACATGCGCGAAGCGCGTGCCCAGAAACTAGTAATAGTAATAAGGAAAAATGATTAAAAAAAATGCTCTTAAATTATGTGAAATGAACAAAAATGCTCTCCGTTAATGGGTTAGTTCAAAAATATTTATGTCATCAATACTTTGATTTAAAAATGCCCTTATTATTATTTAATGAGTCAAAAATGCTCATTTTCCAAATAAATTTATTATTTATTTTATTTTTAACACATTAATTTGAAGTTACTTTGGTCCAAAAATGACCTTGGGTCATTTGAAATTAAATAAAATATAGGGAAAAATGATAAATATACCCCCGAACTATCATAAATGGTATGTCAATACCCTCTGTTATACTTTAAAGTTGTATATACCCTTACCGTCATTCTTTTGGGTTGTGTATATCCTTGAAGC
The DNA here is from genome assembly GCA_029582245.1 of Solanum etuberosum. Lineage (NCBI taxonomy): Eukaryota > Viridiplantae > Streptophyta > Magnoliopsida > Solanales > Solanaceae > Solanum > Solanum etuberosum. The sequence continues at coordinate 53,618 of JAJONR010000780.1, forward strand.
TAACGGATGGACACGAGGCTTCATCTAAATGATTTATCTGATTTTATTTATTTTTTACCCAAAAATTAAAAATCCACCCGACCCACAACCAAAATGGGTGGTGACAAAATCCACTCTTCATTTTCATCAAAAATCATCCCTCTATTGTTCTCAATCCAGCATAACCATGGAATCAAGAACTCATCTTTGCAGAAAGAAGATGACTTGTTCACTAAAACTACTCTCTTGCTGACAAAATAAAAAAAAAACTTCATCTTCATTTAGCGAAGTAGGAATCTAGGTTATTGGGTGTTTTGTACATCATCTATTTCAAGAATATTTTCAGCCCCTTTCAACAATAACAAATCGATTTGAGCTTGAAATTTCAATTTGATTATAGACCCACTTTAAAGCTTGAAGCTTTGTCCATCAATAGTGATAGTATTTTCTCAACCCCTTTCAATAACAATAAATCAATTTGAGTTTGAAATTTTAGATTCAATTGTAGACCCATTTTTAAGCTTGAAGTTTCGTCCATCAATGGTGATATTGTTTCCAACCCCTTTCAACAATAACAAAATAAATTTGAACAAAAAAAAAATGGTTTCTTGATTTTCATTGAAATAATATGCTTTGGGTTTTTGTTTGTGAGATTTGGAGAATATTGCCAATGAAAATGAATTGAAGAATATTTTTTCTTTAATTTAATTTTTAATGGATATGAGAGACTATGTTTCTTATTTTTAAATTTAAATGTCATTATGAAAAATTGGTGGATTTTTAATTTTTTGGATAAATAAATAAATAAAATGATGTAAATTATTTAAATGATGTCATGTGTAAATCTGTTAGTCCTAAGGATATAGACAATTCAAAATATTGAAGGTAAAGATATATACAACCTTAAAATATAACGGAGGATATTGACATATATTATTTATAATAATATTTGTGTTTTTTCCCTAAAATATATCTCCCAACCCTAATTTCATCTCCATGTGTCTCCCGTTCTTCTCACTGCTCTGACCACCAGAGAACGGCCACCAAACGCCGCCCTCTTTCCTGACGCTGCCACTACCTCTATCTGGCCGGCGAATCGGACAGCCACCAGAAACCTCACCCAGCAGACGTCGGCGAGCCACTGCGTCTCTCTATCATTTCTCTCCGGTGGAAGATCCAAGCATGGAACTTCATTCGAAGACAAAACTTAAAATGAGAAATCCAGAACGACTAACCGGTGACTTCTTTCCTAATACTCTGATTACTTTTGTGTATTTTTATTATTTTTATTTTTAAAGCTTTTAGAGGTTGTAATCCATGTCTATCATTATTGTTTGAGCCACTTTTGAATAGGTTGTGTATAATCTATTAATACTTTATGATTAACAAGTTGCTAAAGCTGAAGTTGTTGAAATCGAGATGTACTCATACTTTAAACTTTGTATATTTTTATACTAGTTCCTTAAAATATTGTTCAACTTGTTTTGGTTGTAATGAGAAGCAATAATCATGTTTACTCCGTTATGTGATTTGCTTGTCAACTTCCATCATATCTACAATTTCTCAATTATTTCCTCTTCCTTCAAATTTGATTCGCAACAGTCATACGTCTAAATGGGGAAACTGCAGATCTTTCTACTTGTCTGATTGATATTGCTTATTCAAATTATGGTAATTTTTATCTTCCTTAGCCGATCAAGAAATGGTTAGTATCTTGGATTACTTGATTTGAGGAAAGGATTATGGAAATTGCATGTATCTTTATGTTTCTTTTGATGCTCCCACGAATATGCTGCTGATCGAGAAGAATATTTTGTTTCCATATCTTTACATTGGCTGATCAGCGCTCTTTACTATATAATACAAACTTTTTCTCATGCTTTCGATCACTAAAAACAGCCCTTCAGCTCACTTTTTTTCTAAAGGGAAAAGACAGCCCATGGAGCTCTCTCCTCTTCATGAATAACTAGCAGTCCTACTCTTTCATCAAAATATTATTTAAGATTTCATATTTTTCTTATCAATGACTGATCACTGGTGAAAGACTCTGGAACTCCCTTCTCCATTACAATATAACTAGAACCTCTTGATCGGAGGACACTTCTCTTCTTGGATACACTGATAAACCGAATCATCTTTTCTCTGTTCTCTTGTTCTTTGTTGGTGGTTGTGTACCAATTTGGCTATTGATGCTCGGATTGCTGTGGTATCATTGTTTATTGTTGTTTTTTCTGGATTGTTACTTCCTAACAGGTTAGTTTCTATCGAAGTAATCATCATGCTTAGTGTGGTAGTTGTATTTTTCATTCTCTTGTCACATCAAATGTGTGTTTTGGAAAACTCGAATGTTTTAAGGATTTCGGGAGAAGCAAACAGGTATGTCCTTTTATTTTTAATGTACTTTAATAAGTTTTCAGAAACTTTGTGCATTAGAAAACACGTTCCTAGGATTTACTCATAATTTAACTTCAAAGCTTGTTGCTCCTTTTCTTGTTTGTTTGAAATCATGATTATCATAATATACAACTTAATTGCACCAAAATACCTTTGGGTTCACTTCCTAGTCTACTAACTAAATAATTGTTAAATTTGGTGGCTAAGAGTATTTCTTAATGTTCTAGAAAATATGTTATGCTCTATTTTCCAAGTTTGGTGTAAAATCTGTACTTTACATTTTGTGGTGCTTAACAAGGCCGTTATGGAAGTGGGCTTATTAGTGCTTCCTTCTCTATGCTATTGTGTGTGTGCGCGCGTGTGCGTGTGCATTTCTTTTGTGTGAATAGGGCATTAGTTTGATATCGGGGGCATTGAAGAGTTGCCTGGGACTTGGGAGTTTTCAAGGATCGTCTAGTCAAGCCTACTCGTCTCGGATTCGTTGTTTTTTCTATTTCACTAGTGGGTTTGTAATAACTTATAAACTAGATTTCTTGTAATATTAAGAATAAGTGCTTCTATCATTTGGGTTGGGGAAACATTATGTGCTACATGTTTCTCTTTTCAATTTTTTATGTCACACTTTTGTACTTTATTTATCTTTGTTCAATTGTTAAAGTTGTTTTCATTTATGTTATCAAAGCCATTGTCCAACTCTTTTTTAAATACTTGAATTGGACATGTTGCTTTTGATTTAGATATATGATAAAATACTATTTTCTAACCTGTAGTTAGTGGGAAAGTAAAAGGGATTAGAAGGTTTAATTCCAAATTTTTAGCTAAGCCAACGCGTCCTTGAGAAAATACTATTTCCTAACCTTGAAAGGTGCCTAACACCTTACATTTGAGATAATTTGAATCATTACCAAATCTTTGGTTGCGTATGACCTTTTTTTTATTAATTTATTTGATTAGTATAGAATGGTGCCCTAACGCGCATTTAATTAGTTAGATAGTGACTTCTTTTTTTAACGTCTAAAAGAGTTGTCACGTCATTGTGAAATCCATTTTGAAAAAAATGGGTTGTGATAGTATGAATTTGTAAGGTAAGAAATGATCGATCATGCCGATTAGTGAGTAAATGGAATCAGAAGATTGGAAAATGTAGGACGACAGATGAATAAAAAAAAATAGACAAATAGAACTGCAATAACAAAATACTCCAAAAGGTCAAGAAAAATCTCAAAAGATTGGGAACTATAGGACGAGCAGATGAGGAGGAACTCTACAAAGAAGAAGAGCATGAGCATCCTGGTATCTCCATTGTCTCTTCAGCTGGAAAACAGGAAGTCAGAAAGCGGTAAAGAGATACGAAGAGGACAGGAGAAAAAACGTCACTTATAGGGAGTTGCAAGCTCAAATACCAGACGAAGAATCTCTATTGACACCACCAAGGCAACCATTGCATCCACCAGATTATATCCCTACAAAAAGAAAGGTCAGCAGACAAATTGGGAAGGGAATGAGAGCTGAAATTAATGGAGACGCACCTCTGTGAGCTGAGAAAGATGGTAAGGATAACAGTCCAAATGAAGGTGTTGATAACCCACATCAGAAGGAAAAAGAAAGTGGAGTTGAAGAGAGCCCCTTGCGGCGACATTGTGGAGGAAATGAAGGAGCTCAATTGGGAAACCCTAATGCTTAGGGTATGATAATAAAGGCGGGCAAGTTCATTTATGGAGTGGACCGATTTCTTTTTTGTTTTGTTCATTTTGGGCCAAACAACCTCTTTTGTACAGACTTTTGAAATTGAATAAAAGGAGCACTTAGCTCCGTTATTAGTTTAAAAGGGGGGGGATATATACCTGCTGGTAGTCAAAAATACAAGTGAATCATCCGATAATCAAGATCACCACATCTCTATTCTTAGCCAACTGAAAAAAATGCGGTCAACCTGAAAATAGACGTATAAAGATGAGAGACAAGATAGACATAAACAAGAAAAACGGAAGAAAAAACTCAATAAGATATCAAAATCAAAGCTTTCAAATTCAAGATACAAAGAGGAGGATATTGATCAAAAACTTAGTTGACTATAAAAAGGATGTTAGAATTTCCAAATCCAAGCTTAGAAGAACAACGGACAAAGTAAAACTCGAAAGTTCTACACTCTTCTATTTTAATTTAAGAAGACATTTACTATCCTCTTAGCTTTTTCCATTTTTCTATTTATTATTTATTGCAAGACTTTATTATCATAATAAAATAGTTTGTGGATCGGGAGTCCATTGACCTTGTATTTATAAAATAAAGTATTAATTACCTTCACTTGCTATATGTCATTTTCATTCCTCCAATTCTTATTCAACACCATTTATTTAATAGGTTAAGAACAAAACGCTTATATTTGGAAATAAATAACGATACTTAAGGAAAACTAGACATCAAATTTATCTAACAACAATCATTCCTCTAAAGGTTCTTATTATTATCATGATCAAATTAATCCAAAATGATAGAATAGGAAAAAAGGAAATAAAACACAAAAAACTAATACCGATATTTTCTAAATATAAAGTTAGTGGGCCCCTGACCCACTAACTATTTTATTATGCTAAATAAAGTCTTGCAATAAATTATAAATAGAAAAACGGAAAAAGCAAAGAGTAAAGTAAATGTCTTCTCAAATTAAAATAGCAAAGTGTAGAACTTTCGAGCTTCGCTTTATCTGCCATTCTTCTGAGCTTGAATTTGGTAATTATGACATCCTTTTTACAGCCAACTAAGTTTGTGATCCATGTCCTCCTCTTTGTGTCTTGAATCTGAAAGCTTTGATTTTGACATCTTGTTACGTTTTTACTTTCTTTTTTCTTGTTTATGCATATATTGTATCTCATCTTTATATGTCTATTTCCAGGTTGACTGCATTTTGTTCAGTTGGCTAAGAATTCAGATATAGTGATCTTGATTATCAGATGTTTCAGTTGTATTCTTGACTGTCAGCAGATATATATTCCCCTCCCCTTTTATTAAACTAATAGCGGAGCTAAGTGCTCCTTTTATTCAGATTCAAAGTTTGTACAAAAGAGGTCATCCGACCCAAAATGAACAAAACTAAAAAGAAATCAGCCCACTCCATAAATGAACATGTCCGCCTTTATTATCAGACTCTAAGCATGAGGGTTTTCTAATTGAGCTCCTTTTTTTCCTGCACAGTGTCGCCATGGGGAGCTCTCTTCAACTCCACTTTCCTTTTCATTCTAGTGTGGGTTATCAACACCTTCACTTCGACTGTCATCCTTACCATCTTTCTCAGCTCGCAGGGGTGCGTCTCCATTGATTTCAGCTCCCATTCCCTTCTCGAATTGTTTGTTGATCTTTCTTTTTGTAGGGATATAATTTGATGGATGTAGTGGTTACCTTGGTGGTTGCGATAGAGGTGCCTCGTCTGGTATTTGAGCTTGCAACTCCCTATAAGTGACGTTTTTCTCTCCTATCCTATTTGTATTTGTTTACCGCTTTCTGACTCCTACTTTCCAACTAAAGAGACAATGGAGATACCAAGATGCTCATGCTCTTCTTCTTTTTGGAGTTCCTCTTCATCTGTTGTCCTATAGTTCCCAATCTTTTGAGCTTTTTCTTGACCTTTTCGGGTATTTTGTTGTTACAGTTCTATTTGTCTGTTTCTTTTGATTCATGTGTTTGTTGTACCCTTTTGAATCTCGGTCTCATTTTTCAAGCTTTTCTTTAGGATGCTTCTTTAGAGTTGGATTTGTTGAAAATATTTGGGATCCAGAGAGTTTTGTCTGGAGGTTCCATTTGAGATTTTCTATTCTAAAGCTAATAAAGCCTCTGTTTATCTGTTTAGCAATTGATTCCTCTATTCACATTTGCCTTTCATCTCTTGACCTTTTGGGAGTATTTTGTTGTTGCAGTTCTATTTGTTTGTTTCTTTTGATTCATGTGTTTATTTCACCCTTTTGATTCTCGATCTCATTTTTCAAGCTTTTCTTTAGAATGCTTTAGAGTTGGATTTGTTGAAAATATTTGGGATCTGGAGAGTTTCGTCTAGAGGTTCTATCTGAGATTTCCTATTCTGAAGCTAATCTAACCTCCTATTTTTTCTTGATTCTAGTTAGCAATTAATTCCTCTATTCATATTTTCATGTGTGTGCTATGATTTCTTTTCGATGTTGTTCTCTTTGTGAAGCCTGGTAAGTGAGCATTTCTCTTATTTATATTTTTTTGGTCTGAAACTGTGTGACCCACATTGAGAATGATGTTTTCCTTTCTTTTAATTTTGTACTTAAAAAGATCGATCTTTGTACAATAGAAGTAACATCCTAAGGTGAAAATACCTTACATTGCACATCAACCAATCCTAGCAGTGTAAAATTGAAATTAGGGCTTGGATTTGATCTGCATGTTGCATTGCTTATTTGGTTCTTGTAGCTGCTTCTTTTTTCTCATTGCTTGTTATTATGTATTTTCTGTTTTATTGGTGTCTGCATTTTGGTCCTTGATTTTTTGTATGGTTGTGTTTCTTTGTAGTTGGGTACATTATTGTATGATTCATATCTATTGAACCAATTCAAATAAGAGGTTTTTGACTAAGCCAATTCAAGAAAGATTACGCCAAAATTATTTATGTACTATTCTATATGTACCCAAATTTGTGTTGTTTTTTGTATTCCATGACTGTTTACTATTCTATATGTATCCAAATTTGTGTTTTGTTTATCATGTTCTCCTCCCATCAGGGGACTTGTTCGTAATAAGTATTGAACTCCTTCCATTTTTCACTCAAACATTTCATCTCTTGACCTTTTGGGGTATTTTGTTGTTGCAATTCTATTTGTCTGTTTCTTCTGATTCATGTATTTATTGCACCCTTTTGATTCTCGGTCTCATTTTTCAAGCTTTTCTTTAGGATGTTTTAGAGTTGGATTCGCTGAAAATATTTAGGACCTGGAGAGTTTCGTCTAGAGGTTCCATTTGAGATTTTCTATTTTGAAGCTGATCTAGCGTCCTATTTTTTCTTGATTCTGGGAAGCATTTATTTCATTTATTCACATTTTTGTGCCTGCTATGATTTGTTTCCGACGTTGTTCTCTCCGTGATGCCTCGTAAGTGAGCTTTTCTCTTATTTTTATTTTTTTGATCTAAAACTGTGTGACCCATAATGAGAATGATATTTTCCTTTCTTTTAATTTTGCACTTAAAAAGATCGATCTTTGTACAATAGAAGTAGCTTCCTAATGTTAAAATACCATACATTGCACATCAACCAATCCTAGCAGTGCAAAAATGAAATTAGGGCTTGGATTTGATCTGAATGTTGCATTGCTTATTTGGTTCTTGTAGCTGCTTCTTATTTCTCTTTGCTTGTTATTATGTATTGTCTGTTGTATTGATGTCTGCATTTTGGTTCTTGAGTTCTTCTATGGTGTAGTTGGGTGCATCATTTTTATGATTCATACCTATTGAACCAGTTCAAATAAGAGGTTTTTGACTAAGCCAATCCAAGAAAGATTACGCCAAATTTGTTTATGTACTATTCTATATGTATCCAAATTTGTGTTGTTATTTTTTGTCTTCCATGAGTATCTACTTGCAATCAATGAAACTAGATTAGTTAAAAGTTTTGTTTATCATGTTCTCCTCCCATCAGGGGATTTTTTTATTATAAGTATTGAACTCGTTCTATTTTTCACCCCGACTTTTCATATCTTGACCTTTTGGTATATTTTGTTGTTGCAGTTCTATTTGTCTTTTTCTTCTGATTCATGTGTTTATTGCACCCTTTTATTTGTCGATCTCATTTTTCAAGCTTTTCTTTAGGATTCTTTAGAGTTGAATCTGTTAAAAATATTTGCGATCTGGAGAGTTTCGTCTAGAGGTTCCATTTGAGATTTCCTATTCTGAAGCTGATCTAGCCTCCTTCTGTTTTTTCATGATCCTGGTTAGCAATTAATTCCTCTATTAATATTTTTACCCTGCCTTTAGCTCTGATTTGTTTCCGATATTGTTCTCTCTGTGATGCCTGTAAGTGAGCCTTTTTCTTCTTTTTATTTTTGTGGTCTGAAACTGTGTAACCCACAATGAGAATGATGTTTTCCTTTCTTTTAATTTTGCACTTAAAAAGATTGATATTTTTTTAATCTTTATTGGTGTTTGCAATTTGGTTCTTGAGTTCTTGTATGGTTGCATTTTTATGTAGTTGGGTGCATCATTTGTATGATTCATATCTATTGAACCAGTTCAATTAATAGGTTTTTGACTAAGCTAATCCAAGAAAGATAATGCCAATTTTGTTTATGTACTATTCTATATGTATCCAAATTTGTGTTTTTGTTTTTGGTCTTCCATGAATGTCTTTTCGCAATCGAAGAAACTAGATTAGTTAAATGTTTTGTTGAACATGTTCTCCTCCCATCAGGGGATTTGTTGATAAGTATTGAACTCCTTTAATTTTTCACCCCAACTTTTCATTTCTAGGATAATATGATCATTAAGTAAAGGTAATTTAGCTTATCGTTATTAATTAGTTTCCTTCCCTATGCTCCTAGATCCAAGAAAGTCTACGTATTTGCTTCTCCTTCATCTAGTATTGTATTCTGGAGATGATTAGCATGTCGGTTGCATTCCTTTATAATATGAGTTATTATGATATTTCTGTTACTCGTCCTCATCCATATCTCTTCCACCACATTAATTATCGACCATGAGACCTCTCCCAAGTTTCAAGAATAAAATTTCTTAACAGTAAGGAGTCAATCTCGATTATCACCTGTTGATATTAGTTCTCCTCTATATATCTCATTGCCTTAGTATAGTCATAATTTTTTTCCGAGTGTTATTCATTGTAAAATTCTCATTTCTTTTTCCTTGTTAGTGAATAGATTGTCATTCATATCCCTCATACAAAATTTCCATGATCTTCTGTCAGAATTTTCTTAAATGTACCATCTATATTACATTTCACCTATTTATTATCTAGTGGCCTCCAACACACTTGAATCACTTTGAATTTTTGGGTACAAGTCTGAAGAGATTGCATCAAGGTACTCTATTTGTAGGAAGCATGTTTGAGATTTCCTCTTTCCACCTTCATAAACATGATGATAGTATGCATGATTTGGTATATTATTTTCACTTTAGAGCAAATGATATTAGCTAACCTAGTTTTGTCATGTTTATATTTGTTTATGTGTGTGTATTAGGAGAAGAAAATAACAAACTTAAATGTTATAACTTGGATCTCTTCTTTGTTTTTAATCATCCGGTGATTGAAATTTGTTGGCTTAAATTATCCAAATTCTATAATTCAATCACTCTCAATTACCTTCTCAGAGTAACACCCAGCCATATC
>JAJONR010000781.1:0-13245 GCA_029582245.1 Solanum etuberosum
TTTTTCTTGCCTCATACACTTAGCAATCACTCTTTCATAACCACCTATCTCACTCCTCTATAGCATCCTCATATCACCCCTACTCCTATGTTTAGGGAATTTGACATATCCCATATCTTTCTAACTAGAAGCTCTACGTACATATTCGACCCGTGGCATTCAAGATTCATTCTCACATGCTTCCTATCTAACAAGTACCTTTTAATCAAAACTAGTAGCTTCATGTACCCTAATCCCACTATGTACAACCTGACTAATCACAACTTAGGTCTAACCAATCAATTTTCCTTTTGTTAACCTTACCCTTTAGTCACATACTAATCCTCTATAGCCAACACATAGATCATAATAGGAACTACCATACATATATCATTGGCAGCAATTGGCACACTTATCCCTAAGTTTTATAACTATGAAAAGAATACAAATGTTGTTAGTACTTATTCGGGTTGTTGGCACATACCATATAAAAGCCAAATATTAACATATTTGGGATGATATATGGTCAGAATTTGGGCTTTGTCAGTCAATTAGGGGTATCTCTAGTAACACTATTGCACAGATACATCCACCTATCAGATTGTGCCACTGCCTTCTTCCAACTAAAAGAAACTGATTCAACAACATCAATTTCGAGAACATGTGTAACGTTGAAAATTCTATGTGTATCACAGACTAAGAACAAGTGTCCTCTATAGGAATAGATCCTATAAATATGGAGGAAAATATAGAACTCAAGAGTTGGTTACATCCTCCTAAGAAGATGTGCCTAGAAATGCTACAACTCATATATGTAACTAGGTAACTAATCATTTTTTTAAGCATATACTATATCTTTCTCAATTGTACCAATGTAATACAAATGGAACAAATGCAACTTTAGATGCAAATAACATAAAAGCCTTTACATGCCTTGTGGAGTGAGACGGTCGAATAAAATGAGCTCAATCTAGTCTAAATATTGTAAATTAAGATCCTTTTCTGTATGTCACATGTTGACACTTTAGCTACCGTTAACCTTAACCATAGTAAGCATAATATGAATAACATGATCAGGTACAAGTGGAAATTGACTTCTTAACTTCGCTCTATCGCACGATCTGGATTATGAAGGAAGGGAACATTTCCTAAATGTTCAAGCAGCCCCCTAATTATAAATGTGGCACGCAACACATTCATAATTAAGGCTCTACTAGACACGGTTTTGTAGACTCCCTAGGACGAACTGCTCTGATACCACTTTTGTCACACCCCAATCCTAGGTGAGGCGGACGAGTACCATACAAACACATGTTTTACAAGTGACCTATGATGAGAAAGTGAACTACTATGCAGGTAGATTTACTAATGAGAAGCTACATATACAACACATGTCGACTAGTTGAACCAATACATGTGACAAGTATAACTATGAATACAGATGATAGCTTTACAATGTCTACAAAGCCTCTACTGGAATTCATGACTGTACAACTATCAAAATACACATAGTAGAGACTCGGCAAATCTTTGAATCAACCTGGAGCTCACCAACAACCGTTGAGTATCATGTGCTTCTATTGGGGAGATCTACTAGTTGAGTACGTGTAGGTCTGTAGCATGAAATGCAGCATCCCCAATAAGGGACGTCAGTACGAAAGAATGTACTGAATATGTAAGGCATAATACAACCATATGTAAAATGAGAGCTCAAGTGAAACCAAATACAAATAGTTAAGGATTAGAGACCACCTTTGCTTATACTTGTGGAATCGTGTGTGTTACATTCTTTTCCTTTATTTTTCTGTGTGTTACAATATTTATAAGGCATATGATACAAATGACCAGTTGATCAGTGGTAGAAGAGGATGACCCATGCTAGGCATTTTAACCCCTGGGATGCGGTCCTCATAAATATATAAATCGGGATCGACCCATGCTAGGATTTTAACCCCTGGGCTGCCACCCATAATAATATAGATTGGGATCGGCCCATGCTAGGTATTACCACCCCTGAGCTGCCACCCTTAAGTACTAGAATTAGGATCGGCCCATGCTAGGTATTTTAACCCCTGAGCTGCCACCCATATTTATATATATTCATTTTACCTTGTCTCTTTAATCTTTGAGATTGTTCTTTTGATGTTTACAACTCTTTTGAGATTGTTGATTTGGTGGTCATAGCATTATTCAGCTTTGTGACAGTAAAACATAGTAGGAGACATATGAATATGGACTTAAGATAATAACAATGACAAGGGAAGCAATTGTGACACCAACGTAATACTTAGGAGCTGCTATGACTCAACAAGCATTTTGACATCTCAAATTGAAGCACATATCAAGTGAAGACATTTAACATTCAGCCAAGAGATTTGAACTCTATATGATAGACAAATAGTTACTAACTAATATCAAATACAAGGTATACATGGATGTGGAACCAAGGGAGCACATGGGCAGATTCAACTTAGGGACGGATACATATTCCAAGTAAGTACATATAAAATGTAAGCAAGTAGGGATCTTGTGAGGTAACATTATAGTCTAACACAATGGGAGTGATAACCAATAAAGGGAATATGTGAAAAGATGACCTATATGATGGAGTAGACAATTGAAGCAAGTTGGCAAGATATGGGCAGATTGTATATCCAACATATAAACATATGTACCATGTGTAATCTAGGATCATTTTGATTTATATAAGAGGAACACGTGCCAAGGGAACTTTGACGATGAAATAAGTTTAAACCTTTCATGCTAATACTTTTTACGGTAAGAACGTACATCTAGTAATAAACTCATATTAGAGTACTCACTTTAACGCTCTAGGGAGTAGGATTGAGATAATTAGCTACATTGGAGATCTTATGATGCACTATGGATCAGTCACTACCAAGGGCACTTAGAAAGCTTACTTTGTAATACAAGTGTTGGATTCATGCCAACGAAATAGGAAATCGAATAGCTTTACATACCCTGCTATATAATTCAAAAAGTATGACTTAAGCTCCTTCTCTTCATATTACTAATCTACAATAAAATAAGTTGTAAGACAATTAAGCTACTTGATCTCACCAAAATAGTAACCAAGCAGTACGCATGCAATTTATATAGCCAATCTTTTCTTTCCTCCCCTTTCCCTTTAATCGCGTCTATATACTGTACAACCTTCATATCAGGTCCTCCCCAAAACTCCCTGCAATATTTAAGTCCTTTAACGTCTCTATAACTTCCCTGCACATCCAGTCACATCCCTTATCATAACATACATAAAACGGTCCTTATTCATAATAATGTAACAGAAGAAATATGAATCATGGTTTCTGATCACCAGCACTTGAAGAGCTAACACTACTTTTAAAGTGCTCAAACAAGTTCATAACTGAATTTAAAGAGGACTCCCCTCCATGGCTGTCCCAACATGCACTTATCACCAGAACATCCTCCCCAATATTACACCATGTAAAAGGAATAATTTCCAACTCACTAAAACATACCAAATGTCCTAATTAACTCAAGCACAAGAGGGAGAAAATTGCAGTAGCTTAACTTGCTGGACAGAACTACCACTTGCTAAGATTTGGATTCTTCAAGGTGAAGGTTATCCTCCTCAACTTGCCTTAACTTATCCCTTCCAATAGCTTGAACTCCCTAATATTCAAGAACCCTAATGGTATTTAATGGCTGATGTATGAACTAAGAGAGAGAAGAGAGAAAGCTCTAGAAATCAGATTTTTGTCAAAGTAAAAATGATTGGAAAAAGCTGATATCAATCCCTTTTAAAGGGATCTGCTTTGGCCAACTTTCTGACTCATTTTGGGCCATAAATTGTCAAGTAGGTGATCCACCTACTTGAACTTTTCACTTGGGCCTTTTTGGACTAAGAATATTGGGCCTTGGCTGTCCATTTTCCCCTTATTCTTCTACTCAACTTAGACCAGATTAATGCAAGTAGGTGGTAGTGTACTTGGCCCAAAAACATGGTCAAAAGAGTCTTAGTAGGTAATGCACCTACTTGGTCCTTTGGGCTGGTCAATACGTCAAAGTAGGTGATGCACCTACTTGTCACCTACTAGCTTAGTTAAGTCAAGCAAGCACCTCAATATTTTATTCCATTTCTAGACCTTAATACCTTTAACTTAACTTAAAAGTTATATACACTATGACACTTTAAACTGTAGACTCAAATACCACCTTATGATCTCAAGTTTAAATACTTCCATCGATTTTAACTTAATCGGATCGCATTAAAATCTACAGAAAGTTCACTTTAAACCTATTCTATTGTCCCTGGTTGCATAGGAAACCAAGTCCATAACTATACCACAAGGAAATATATAAGCGTCATATAAGTAGAACTAGTACACGTAGAATATGGGGTGTTACACCCCAGACCGCCCAAAGTTACAGAGCGTGGCTAGAGATGGAGTCCAAGCAGGAACCATTGCCGACCAGTCAGCGCACCGCCTAGTCCATTAGGTGAGCCCGACTTGGATCACCCATTGGTCATTTCGGGTCACTTTTGGGCCCTTTTGTGTAATAACATCCTAAAACTATAAATAGGCAGTTTAGGGTAGATTATTTTGAATGTTGAAAAATTGAAACTCTTGTATGAGTGTTGAGCTTGGTAAAACATGTGTTGATTATTGCTTAGAAACGTCAGTTGCTTGGGAGTTCAGTGCCATTGAGGTCGTCGTAAGAGTTAGGTACTATTGTAGGATTAACGGATTGAGGTCTTAGGGTTTAATATACCCTTTGATTGCTTTGTGTTTCCTCTTTCTGTGTCTATCTATCTATCTTTACTTTTTGTCTTTCGATTTCTGCATTTTAGTTATAGTTCCTTTTGAGAATTACATCATTTGGTATCAGAGCAAGGCTTAGTTTCGTTCCTACGAATCTAGTCTTGGGTTTGTTACGAAAACAAAAAATAAAGTGTTCCAAACGTTTTTGAAGAATTTCCAAAATGGGTGTTGTTGATTTGAGTCTTCTTTGGAGTTTCCAAGGTTAGATTAGTGTTCCCTAACCTTATTTGAGGCTAGGGCTGAGATTAGAAGGGTTTTGGGTCACTATTGAAGAAACCACCATTGGAGGTTGAAGAAACTTGAAGAAGACACAAGTGGGTTTTGAAATCTGGAAGTTTTGGCAAGGAATTGTGAGCTAAAAAGTATTGGGTATTGTTCCCCATATCAAGGAGAGATTGTATCTCAATTTTCGTGAAATTCCGAGCTAAAAATTTAGAAGGTTTATTTTTGGATTTTCATCTTGTTCTTGAAGAACATTCAAATCTTCAAAGGGAAGAATATTCAAAAAGAAGGAATTTGTTTCCAAAAGAGAAGAAAGAGAAAGTGTAAAAGTGTTTGTACAAAGGAGAAATTATCAAAAAGGGTAAATACTAAAGGACAAGTGCAGGGGGGACCACAAGTTCACAAATTCGGAGGTCTCCAGAAGAAGACGCTGGGAAGTGGGTGAGCTCGACTTTGCTCGCACAACCATTCGGCGCCTGCCCCTTTGGGCAGGTTGGTCGCCGACTGGCCCTGCAAATTGCTGGGAGCTACTGGAAATTTTGGCGAGCTCAACCTTGCTCGCCAAGTCCACTTGGCGCTCTGCCGAACTTCCACCCAGATCGCCGAGTTGCCTTGGCAGATTGTTAAGTTTGGTGATTCTATCTTCAATTTGGCGAGCTGAACTTCACTTTTAGCGAAGAAAACAGGTCATTTGGTCATCGGAAACTTAGTTTACGTTCCTAATCTCAGGTGTTAAATTCTTAGTTTCTTTCTTTGATTCTCAAGATTCCTAAACTGATTTTCAACTTGTAATTGCTCTACTTGTTGACTATTGGTTCTTGAATTCACTTCTTTGTTAGTGCCATTTCTTTTCGTGCTTTTATTCGTTTTACTTAGTTAGTTTTTTTTATTCAAGTCCATTTGTTTTAATCGAATCGTCCGTTCTTCTTAAAACAAGAATCTATTCCAGCCAAGAGTAGAAATTGACACATTGTGATCAACCGAGTATAAACAATTGTCAACATTAGCCGCGCCAATTTGAGAGGCAATCAAAGGTATGTAAATCGAGTGATTGTGAGTTCATATTACTAACGCTAACGTTGTTTGTTGTTTTGTGAGTTGTCTTATTGCTAGGTACAATGGAAACCAGAGGAGAAACACAACCACCTACCGGAGGGATTACCCTAGAATCTCTAATGGAGGTGTTGACCAATATAGGAGGGCAATTGAACAACGTGAGGTATGTCAAGGATGGACGATAGGCTGATCAATGTGGAAGGTCGGGTTAACTCCACTTACTCTACAACACAAGCTATTTTTCGTGTTTCCACAAGTGGGCACGACCACACTATTTCTCCTACTATCACACCTGGAACTAAGACTGATTGGCAAGAAAGTTTGTCCATGATGGAATATAGGAGGAACATTGTGGAGGATGAGGCTTGGCCCAAAGAAAGAGAGTTCACCCTACCAACGTATGTTGTAAGGAGAACTATGACTAACAAGGCCATGAGTAACCAAAGTCAAAGAGAGAATATTTTCCACTCTAAGTGCCTCATCCAGAGTAATGTATGTTCTTTGATCATTGATAGAGGAAATTGTGCAACCACTCTAGTGGATTTCTTGAAGCTTCCTACCACTAATTTTGAATGAGTGTGAAGAATTGAGAGTTGATCGACAAGTGTCATTGATCAAGTTTCAAATTGGGAAATATCAAGATGCGGTCTTATGTAATGTGATCCCAATGCGAGCTTGTCATGTATTACTCGGAAGACCTTGGCAACATGTTCGTTCGACAAAACATGATGGGAGAAACAACACCTATTCACTTGTGTCGAATGGACGTAAACATGTCCTTCATCCTGTGTCACCATCTCAAGTTGTTAAGATGTATCAACAGATGGATGAGTTGAGGGATAAAAGGAAGGAAGGAGGAGGAACATGTGGAGGTTGAAGGCCAAGAAGAAGAAGAAAGGAGGAAGTTGAAAGGAAAAGCCCAAGTATTGTTGGCTGAGCATAAAGAGATAAGGGAGGACGTGGAGTCCCAAAGTTCATTGATCCTTGCCTCACATAAGGATCATGTGTTGCAAACTAACCTCTCTAATTCTTCTCCTCCCCATTCTATTTCCTTCCTTTTGCAGGATTCTAATGAAGCCCTTTTAAGGGGACTGCCAAGTGGAGCGCCCCCTCTCCAGGGTATTGAGCACCAAATTGACTTCGTGCCAGGCTCACATTGGCCAACCAAACCGGTTTATCGAAGTAATCCGGGAGATATCGAAGAGCTACAAAGGCAAGTTGAGGAATTCCTCAACAAGGGATATATGAAGGAAAGTACAAGTCCGTGCGCTGTTCCGGTTCAATTGGTCCTAAAGAAAGGTGTATTGATTGGTGGGCCATCAGAAAAATCATCTTAAGGTATTGTCATGTATCCCTATATTAGATGATATGATTGATGGGCTCAATGGTTATTATGTGTTTTCAAAGATGGCTCATCCCACTCCCTGTCATAATTGGGATGATGCTTCCAATGTGGCATTCTTGTTTGATGAAAATGTTGTTAAATCATTTGAGAATCCACTATGGTGTAATGACACAATTTCCAAAGGCGGAACTCTCACAAATGTTGTTAAATTGTTTGAGAATCCACTGTGGCGCAATGACACACTTTCTAAAGAGGGGAATCTCTTATGTGAAGATGATAGTACATGTATTGGGAAGGGTAGTGTTAAGATGAAAAGGGATGCCTATGTTTTAACTGTTACTTCTTCCTTGTGTGTTCCAATGCTTCGTATGAGTTGTGACCCTCTAGTAACTAGAGTGGAGGCTAAAGTTGGGCACCCCTTGATTGAAGTGTATTTAGGCAACACCTTTCTCTATTACTTGTTTACGTATCATGATGCTCATGCTATTGAGTGGAGTATGTTGTTGGAAGGTAAGAGTGCCAACCTGATAAAAGGTGGTGCACTTGATCCAAGTTCATGGATTGCCTTTCCCTTTGACCCCGGTAGTGTGCTGAATTGTGGTATTTGTGTGGGGATGCTTGGTCAAAATGGAAGACATAATGTGGGTGAAATTGTTGATACCTTTTCCTATGATGGAAAGTCTTTCTTGAGGGAATACAATCCATTTGAGGAGCCTACATTGTTTATGGGGAAGGATAGTTTCCTACGGATGTTACTCTTATTTTAAGCATGATTTTGTTGATTGTGCATCTTATGGGGGTAGGAGATATTTGCCAAGAGAAGGTGAAGTCTGTACTTTCCTTTACTATCTGAGTCCCCTAGTTGTATTAGAGGTGCATTGCATGTGGATCAGGCTTTCACTGAGGTCTATACTTGTTGGTATGATACAGTTATGTGGACCTTTTACCATTTTGATCCCAGTGAATGTTTGAGAGTATTTGAACTTGTGGAGATATCATCTTTTTGGTGGTATTATCATGTTGTTGAGAAGAATAGCATTTGTCCTTGTGCTCCATCTATGGGTTTAATAGCCATGACAATAGAGGATCCTTGGTTGTTCCTTGAGTTTGAGTCGCTTCGGGTCAATGTTTTTAATGCAAACCTTTGTACTACCCTTCATGCTATGAGGATAAGCTTCTTGCTTGTGACCTATAGGGTTTTACAAGGTTTGGATTCGAGGACTCAATTTTATCTACTGGCATATGATGATACTCATTCTTGTGTGGGTGGCATATTTTATGATAGTTGTGATATCAATAGGGCAAATGAGAGTCTCCTTGACTCGATGCTATGCAATCCTTTTCCATTTGACCCCGGTGTTGGTTTTAAGTGTGCTGAGTGTGGAAGTAACACCGTCTGTCATTCATATGATTCTTACTTGGTTTTATTACTTGATCCTATGTGCTTGAATGAGGTATGTTTGCCAATTTGGATGGGGAATACTTGTGTACTTGAACCCGCTCATGAATTGGGAATAATTACTTTCTTGAAGTTATCTAGTGCATTGGATGGAGCCTTAATTTGGGTCAACATTACTTATGCCTTTGCTCTTAGGTATGAGAGTGTTCATGTGCTACTTGACTTAAAGGGGAGATTGTGCTTGTTGAAATGTGGAACCAATGTGGGTTTACATGTGTGGTTGCTTAATTGTATTGGTTCTTTCTCTCTACCCCTTTGTCAAAGTTTCTTAAGTATCAAGTATCTCTTCATTTGATGGGTTACAAACCCTTTGTTGATCTTTTTGATGCTTGGTTATATATTAAGTTTTTGCATCCTTGCAATGGTGCTAGGATAGCTATTGCTAACGCTAACCCTCATTCCATGAGGACCTTGTTGTTATTTGTTCCCCCTATGGTTTTGCAAGGTTTGGATTCGAGGACGAATCCTTTTCAAGAAGGGGAGCATGCAATCCAGATTGCCTACAAAGCATTCAGTCACCTCCAAGCTTGGGAACATCAATGCATTGAAGGTTTATTCACGAAGCTAGGGGTTATCGAGCTTATATTGGGGGCAAGGAGGGGATCACATGCGTGGAAGATAGCTTGGGGAAGCAAAGGGACAACTTTGACCTTTTGGCGAACAGGAGCCAAGTTGGTGCGTCGCCCAAGGCCTTGGGTGATGACCCCCAGACCGCCCAAAGTTACAGAGCGTGGCTAGAGATGGAGTCCAAGCAGGAACCATCACCGACCAGTCGGCGCACTGCCTAGTCCATTAGGCGAGCCCGACTTGGCTCGCCCATTGGTCATTTCAGGTCACTTTTGGGCCCTTTTGATGCAATCCAGATTGCCTCAAAAGCATTCACTCACCTCCAAGCTTGGGAACGTCAACGCATTGAAGGATTACTCACGAAGCTAGGGGTTCTCAAGCTTATATTGGGGGCAAGAAGAGGTTCACACGCATGGAAGTTCACTTGGGCGAACGAAGGGAGGACAGTTGACAACACTGCCCCTTGGCGATCAGGAGGACCATTGACGCATCGCCAAGTGGATTGGGTGATGACCCCCAGACCGCCTAATGTTCCAGTGTGTGCCAAAAGCAGGATCCATCGCCAAACCCCATGGGCGAGTCGCCAAGTCACTAGGCGAGCCGGACTTGGCTCGCCCTTTGGGCATTTCGGGTCACTTTTGGGCTCTTTTGTGTAATATGGTCCTAAAACTATAAATAGGCAGTTTTAGGTTCATTTTAGATTAGACTATTTTGAAAATGAATGATTGATGAATTGGATCTCCTTTGAGAGACTTGAGAGCTTGGCAAAGCTGTTGTTGAACTTTGTTAGAAATGGAGGTTTCTTGGAGATTCAATTTCCTTGAGGTCTTCATAAGAGATTCGGTGCTTGATTCGGATTAATCGATTGAGGTCTTTAGGTTTAATATACCTTTAGGTTGCTCTTGATTTTCTTTTCTTGTGTCAATCTATTTATCTTGATTAGGTGCTTGCTTAGGATTGTAATTGGAGGTTTTATGATTTAATATATCCTTTAGTTGCCAATTGTTCCTTTTCTTGTATCTCTTCTTCTATCTTTCTTTTGTTTCCGCATTTTATCATAGTTCTCTTTTGAGAATTACATCATTTGGTATCATAACAAGGCTTAGAATCGTTCCTACGAATTCTAGTCTTGGGTTGTTACAAAAAAAGAAGGGTCAAAAACGTTTTGAAGAAAACTCCAAAAATATTTTGTTGATTTGAGTCTTGTTTAAAGTTTCTAAGGTTAGATTAGTGTTCCCTAACCTTACTTGAGTCTAAATCTGAGATTGGGAGAAGTTTGGAGCTCTATTGAAGATTCCACCATTGTTGGGTGAAGAAGTTTGAAGAACTTCAAGTGGGTTTTCAGATTTGGGTTAAATTGGAGACTCTTGGGTATTGGGGTTTGATCTATATATCCTTAGGAGTTCATAGCTGAAATTTGGGTGAATACGGATTAGAAATCCATTGGGTTTGAAAATTTGGTGTTCTTGATGTTCATGGTGTTCTTCATGACTTGAAGAAAGAAGGAAATGGATTTTGAAATCTGAAGATTTTGGCAAGGAATTGGAAGATAAAAAGTATTGGGATTTGCTTCTTATATCAAGGGGAGCTTGTATCTCAAATTCGTGAAATTCCGAGTTAAAATCGTTGAGGATTTTATTTTGGGTCTTCATCTTGTTCATAGTGTTCTTGAAGAACATTCAAATCTTCAAGAAGATGGAATCTTCCAAAAAGATGTTTGATCCAAAAGGAAAAGAAAAGGAACGAGTACTTGTGTTGGTACAAAAGGGAATTTATCAAAAGGGGCAAGTACTAGGTCAAGGAATTACAAGGGGACCACAAGAAGTGCAAAATCGGAGGTTGAAAGTGTTCAGGAAAGTCCATTAGGCGAGCTAAGTCGTGCTTACAAAGAAGACTCGGCGACTCGCCAAATGGGAGCTGAGCTCGCCAAATGAATTTGAGACTCTGGAAATTTTGGCGAGCTGAGGGAACTTCGGCGACTCGCCGAACTGATTTGGCGAGCTACATGGAGTAAAAGTTGGCGATGTGAACTTCAATTTTCTTTAAAAGTTTAAGTTTGGACACCCGAGCTTCATTTTATGACCAATCTCATGTTTTAACTTCCTAGTTTCATTTTCCTTGATTCCTACTCACTTCTTTGATTCTAAAAACTAATTTCCAACTAGTAAATATCCTTACTTAGTTGTTGATTAGTCTTGTGTCCATTTTCTTCCTTGTGCTTTCTTTGTGTGCTTTTTAGTTTTACTTTGTAGTTAACTTCTTGATTCAAGTCCGTTTGTTTTAATCGAGTCGTTCGTCTTTCTTGAAACAAGAATCTATTCCGACCAAGAGCTTAATTGACACTTGTGTACCACCGGATTGAAACAAGGTTCAATGTTAGCCAAGCCAATTTGTGAGGTATTCAAAGGTGAGAAACACATGGTAAAGAAACATTAGCCATGACTACTAACCTTGTTTGCTCATTTTGTAGGTACAAAGGAGTTATAAGGAAGTATGTCATCAATAGCCTCAGACCCATGTGACTATGATATGGGAGACTATGTTTGTAATGATGGAGGCTATGGATGTGAGGATGATGGTGATTATAAAGGCTATGATGATAGTCATGACCAAGAGCCGAATGAGAAGGAGAGCTACTATTTCGGAGGAGAATATGAGGAAAATGGCAAACATAGCTCTTATGGTGATGATGGAGCATGTGAGAGATCTTACTCCCACTCCGAGAGTGAAGATGGTTCCTATGATGATGCCGGAACATATGGCACTTCCCACTTCAAGGATGAAGGTGAGGTGAGGTATAATACTCTCTTATATAAGAATTATGAGGATCATGCCCCTAAGGCTTGTGAAGATTCATATTCTTTGTCTTGTGGTATTCCTTACCCTAGTCGAAGCGGTGTGTATGGTTACACTAGTTCAAGTCGAAGTCATCCGATGGGAAGAAGAGAATGTGCATCTCTAATGTCTAAGAATACTACATGCTACACTTTTCATGCTAATGTACACTTTTCAGGTTATAGGAACCAAGACAGATATGGGAGATGTGTTAGGGGTCTCAGTACCAAAAGGGTTAGTCTTCCTATCTTTGAAGGAAAGTGTGATCCCAGGTGTATCTTGATTAGGAGTGGCAATGTGAGCAGAATTTCCAAAACCCTAATTTGGGAGATATTGAGCAATCCATGTATGCCCTTGTACGCTTTAAAGGTCTTGCAATGAATTGGTGGAGACAGGCGGGATGGCGTCGAACACTCAAAGGAAATGCCAACCCTTTGACATGGAAAGAATTGAAAGGGATTATGTGGTTCAAGTAGGTGCCAGAGGGGTACACGAAGCTTTATAATGTTGACCCGAGAAGACAAGTTCTTAGGATGAAAGTTGACATTTGTGGAGCTTTGGGGTTTGATCTTGTCCTCGATGATTGGTACAATCAAAACTACATCACTCCATCTATGGTAGCCTACTTGAGACTACCTCGACTATCAAGGTGTTATCCATACACCATGGAGGGATGTAAGGTTACCGAAGCGGTAAAGGTCTCTTTCACACGCAGTGAATACTATGAGGAGGTTTGGTGTGATATAATTCCCATGGACTGTTGTCACTTATACTTGGGAGCCAATTGGTTTAACGAACATAGGGTTCCAAACGAGCAAAAATGGTCCAAGTATGTTGTGGATCAATGGGGAACACATCTATTCCCTCCTCCTAAGGTGAAAAATGAGAGACAAAAGATTGAGAGGAGTAAGGGAGAGCAAGGTGGCAACCTTAGAGTGGAAAAAGGAGAGGTTGAGTGGAGTGAAGTGAGAGGG
>JAJONR010000782.1:0-99081 GCA_029582245.1 Solanum etuberosum
TTGCTGGCAGCTGTAGCTGCTGGCTGGCGGCTGTTGCTGCTGTTTGCTGGTTGTCGCGGCTAGAGCTGCTGGCTGCTGCGCTGGTGGTGGGGGCTGCTGAAAGAGGCGGTGAGAGGAGGAAAAGGGGCGGAGATGAGAGGAGAGCGAGGAAGGGAGATAGAGAGGGGCGGCGGATCTGTTTTCTTTTTCCAGAGAGGAGAAAGAGTGAATGAGAGTTTGTTTAGGGCTAGGGGTCTTTAGGTTAGAATAGGAAAGTTTGGAAGACTTGATCTCAGCCATTGAGATCAAGCGAGATGGAAGGCCACGATCATTTCGAAATAGGATGGACGGATGAGATTAGATGAGTATTTGAAGTCTTGAATTGGTTAAATTTGGAATGGCTAAAATTGAAAATAAAAAGCTAGAGTTGGAGTGAAAATGTGGTTACAATTGAAATGAAATTGACTAGGAAAGGGCTAGATTTGAAATAAAATTGGATGAAAGAAGGCTAGGATTTAAATGAACTAAAATAGGATGGGCTGAAATTTAAATGATTTGGAGGGAAATTAAGGGAATGTTATTCGATTAATAAAAAAATTACGCGTATTATGATATTTTCATATAAATTATGCACATCTAAATATTAGAATATTTAAGTAAAATAATTATTTCGAGTTTGAATATCGATAAACTAATAATTTAATTTCAATAATCTTGGCAAATTATGAAATAAGCATGCGAAAATAAATAATTTTTTAGACAAAAATGATTAAAATTTAAAACCCAAAATACGTTTTAAAAAACGTATTCAATCGAATAGCACTCCCGAAAGGGTTAAGGTCGGTCAAAATTGGGTGTCAACAAATCATTCCTAATAAATATTTTTAAAAGAATGTGATTGGTTCTTGAGTCTATAATTTCCTCAAATATGACTCCTTCAGTGGTTATAGGATCTAATCCTATGAAGTACATCCAGTGTTTTTTCAGTAATATACATAGAATTTTTAGGATTATGTATGTATTAAAAATAGAAGTGGTTGAGCTGGCTTTGTATTAGTTAAAAAATGTGACATTATTATAGTTCGGTAGGATATATAACAATGCTATTTGCAAGAGATACTCTTAGTGGGCTGATCGATCCCATATTTTTATTTATCATCCCATGTATGTCAGGCTTGAATTTTAAGATATGCATATAACAGGTTAAATTAAATGACTCATTGGGTTGTTAAAAAACTTAGAGGATAAGTGTAATTTTTTTGTATAAAAGTATATGTGCCCCATCGTTATTATGTTTTTGTCATATAGGAACACATGATTAAGGATTTAGGTTGAAAATATTGAGGGGTTAGCCATAAGTTATGATTTATTAGGATATTCAGAGTACATGAAGGCATAGATTAATAATCAGCAGGAGAATAATTGGTTACATATGAAATAAAGGAGAAAAATATTTGAATACTATAGAATAGTAACGTTCTTGGGTAGTATAAGAAGGCAACATATGTGATTATTAGAAGAAACATTGACAATGATTGTGCCCTTATTACAGAGGATGTTTATTAAGTATTGACGTAAGAAAGTGATATCGATTCTTTAATTTTAACCAGCTGCAATGGCATACCCAAAAATATTCTCTGAAAAACTTTTCAAATTTTTTATTAGAGACGGAAGTCAATTTTTATTGACATTGAATTTTGGTGTTTAGTCTTAATACCTACAAGAACAGAGAGTGTGATCGAAAGGTCACATCTGTAGAAGATATATTTCACCTTGTGTGGTTCCCTTAAATACACTTGCATCATTTGTATGAAAGAAAGATGGTTTCTTACATTAGATTATTATCAACTTAGAAAGCAGCGAGTTCTGATGGTTGGAATACTAATTAGAAGAATTGTCAACACAAGAAGATGGCATGGGAACAATTGCATATGCTTTATGATGAGTAAAGAAACACAAGTAGAACTACACCATCCATGAGTTAGAACTAGCAATAGTGTCCTTGCACTTAAGATTTGATAGAATCTTTCTGTATGATGTCTCTTTGTTTGCAAAGGCTCTAGTTGCTTATATGGTTGTACATGTTACATGTCCTATGCCTTATTATGGATTATTTTCCCATTTGTTACATATTTCTTGGATTACTTGCATGTAGGTGTTATTTACTTCATAAAGCTCTCGCTTTTGTTATATATTTCATATGACCTTGTTCTAGTTCACCAATTACGTGCTACAAATCACTTGTTCAGATTTTATTAGCATCATATATTGATGTTTCATATGTTATCGACATTATAAATGACTAGCTCATGAATCACATGTACCATAAGCCACTTGTCTACATATTATATGCTTCATAGACCATATATGTCACATGGCTCATAGCCTACTTGTTTACAATATATACCCGGGGAGTTTATTTGTCCATGTATATGGATGGAAAAACATGGTGCCCTATCAAGATGCGAGGAACAAAAGATAGAGTATTGCATTGGCAATCGTGTGTTTTTACAAAGTACATCTATTACAGGCTTCATGAGATTTGGGCAGAAAGGAAGTTGTGCCCTTGATGTGTTGGGCCTTAACATATAGAGAACTGACCAAAAGGCCTAAGGTAGAGCTACTTCCAGAGTTATATCTCGTACACCTAGTATTTCACAGTCTATGAAGTGTTAACATTTAGGGGACCCATAACTTATCTAGTATTGAAGTCATAGAGCACATGTCACTAGAGAAAGTTCTAATGTCTATCCTTCACTAATATATTATAAAGTTCAAAGTTAAGAATTCAGTCTCCGTTAGAGGGTTGTGTAGGAGTCAAAGAGATTAAAAGGGCCACTTGAGAATTGAAGAACTCTACAAAGTTCAAGAATCAATATTGTTCCAAAAAAATTCATGAGATTTTGACATCATATATCTTCTTTACCATATTATAAGGTTCACATGCATCTATTCACTTGTTAATAGGATCACCTAATTACTTGTTAACATCAGTTCATTTGATATTTTAGCCATATGTCATAAGTTCAAATGTGTAGTTCATACTTGGGATTGCATATTCAAAAAAGTTCCTTATCAAGCTAGTGTATAAATAAAAAGATATAAAGGCAAGTTATACCATATAGAATTGTTTCACCTGAAAGTATGTCGCAGGAGGAGCCTTACTTTTTTATTTGACTATTTAGTATGCTTCAGCTGTTTCAATGTTGTGCGAGGCTTATTCGTTTACAAAGGAAATTTTGAAAACCTTTTTACAGATATGTTAGAGTCGACATTATTTTGAGCTACACCCCTCATTTGAGGATGAATGATCCAAAGGGGGGGGGGGGGAAGATGTAACACCCCGTACATTTCAACATGTATACGACTAAGTTAATACTGATGAAAGTATTTAAACTCGATAAGTAAGGTAGTTATTAAGCTTAAATTTTAGATTTGAGTGTTAAGTTTAAGTTAAAGGATTGGAATTTGGAAAATGATATAAAATAAGTGAGGTGCTTGCTTGACTAAATTAAGCTAATAGGTGACAAGTAGGTGCATCACCTACTTAGACTTTTTGACCAACTTAATAAGAGTAAGTAGCTGCATCACCTGCCATAGCTAAATAGATTTAATAAGAAGAAGTAGCTGCATCACCTAGTTTGACATTTGATCAGCTTAAAAATGGCCAAGTAGGTGGATCACCTACTTGGCAAATTGTGGCAAAAAATGAAGAAGATAGAGGCGGTGGAGTCCAACAATTATAGGGTCATATTTGGCTCATTTATCTCTTTATTCTTACAGAGAAAAAAAGAATGTATCTCCAACACTCTCTCTTTCCCTCAATGATTATCACAACCACCTCAAAAATATTCCATGGGTTCTTGAAGAAACCCTCCTAATTTCCAGCCAAGGTAAGTAGAAACCTTATGGTTTAGCTTGATTGTTCCATGAGATTTCATATTTTTCATGCTTAAATATGGTGCAGACCTTTCTCTAAGTTGTTTGCTCATGTTCTCTTTGTTATTAAGAGAGTTTCTCTTCTTATTTTGTTCAAGTGTGAAGGGTAATTAAAACTCTTGAAGGAGTACAAGTTAAGAGAATAATTTTCCAGAATTTGAGGTAAGGTTACTACCCCATTTTGTCTCACTATATACATATCAGATTGGGTGAGATTTCTCAACTTGCTTTACTACAAATTCACGAAAAAAATGAACGGAAGTATTGATTCAAAGTTTTATTGATTATTTTAGAAAGGTTTGGGGCTGTCTATACGTGGTGAAGTTTGGAGAAGTACTGGGTGGATGGTTGGGTTTATTAGTGGTAAAGGGCATGGTTTTATTCCTATATATGGTAGTGAGAGTGTTGTTTGTAAGTATGAGGCCGTTGGGTGTTGAAACACCATTTATGAATTGTGGAGCTTTATGCCCGCTAGATGTTCTACATAATGTCGTAGTGGTCCATTACTTGACCTATTGACCCGATTGTGATGTAATCTATATATTTTATAGATTATCATTTGTAGTATTGGCTAGCCTTAAGAGAAAGTCATGTGAAATGTTTTAGGGAAGAAATGAAGATACACCATTTGAATTGTGGGTTGTGTGAGCGTGCTGCCCGTTAGGTGTGTATTTACTGTTTTGGATGTTGTAAATCCCAGGTAGTTCCGGATGACCTCATGGGAAGGGCATAAATTCTGTAAACATGGTGATAAAGGAATTAGTAAAATGAACACCCATTAGTAGAGGGGTTTTGAGCTTGCTGCCCGACTACAGTTTTGGTAAGTCGAAGTGATCCAACCTTGTTTATTAGCTGTTAATAATAGCTCTATTGCTTGCCATTAATGCAGATTAACGCCTCAAAGGAAAGGCTGATTCATGGTACCACATAGTATTGGTCGGGAGACAAGGTATGTAGGACTATTTGATTCCAAATTTTATGGCATGAAGTCCTATATTCTTTGTACCAACCAAGTGAGATCTCTATGTCATCCTCATGGTAAAAGATACAATGTGAGGGTGTACAGTCTCCAAAAATAATAATCTTCGTCATACCGTCCATGGTTTCAAAAATGTGTCAAGCTACTTCTATGCGTGTTCATTCTCCAATATTGGTGTGTTTATACTTTCAAGTATTATTATGACAAAGGTACTCTAAACAGAAATTTTCATGAGTTATCCACCAAGTCAAATGAGGATCATTGAGTCAATAAGATCCTACATTATACATGTTACAAGTATTTGTATGACAGATAAACATTATGTCTATTATTCATTTTATATGTCCTTACGTGGAATGTGCAACCCTTATTTGCGATCTGTCCTATGCTTCATTAGTTCACATGTTTATGCACCCTTACCTTTGTTATCGTCTACTAAGTGTGTAGCTATCGTATCATCATATGAACTCCTCTCCTCTCCATTTGAGGAGTTATAGTGTCTATTTGAAATGCATATATGCCTCCATTTGAGATGTCCAAATGTGTTTTAAATGAACCATGTGCTAGTAGAATCACTTGCTCACTAGTTATACCCCTTAATGACTCATTTTCTACAGGTCCTCATGTTCTCACTTGTTGTGTGTCTTCATGGCCCATTTACGAATATGTTTTAGCCTAATAAGATTCATTGTGTCATATAAATTACTAAGTATTACTACATTGATGTTACATTTGTTTCTTATGTCATTATTGCTGCCTTAAGTCTTTTATTCACTTCTTTACACCACTGGTCTATAGTCCCAAAGCTCAAAAGAATTATGAACAATCTCAAATATTAAAGAAAAGACGTAAAGCAAATATGTATTATTATAGGTGGCAGCTCAGGGGCTGAAAGCCTAACATGGGTCGATCCTGAAAGCAAAGTTGTATACTTATGGGTAGTAGCTCAGAGGTAAAAATACCTAGAATGGGCCGATCCCAATTGATATATATACGGGTGGCAGCTCAGGGGTTATAATACCTAGCATGGGCCGATCCTAATTTGTATATGTATGAGGACAACATCCCAGGGGTTAAAATGCCTAGCATGGGTCATCCTCTTCTACCACTAATCAGCTGGTCATCGTATCAAATTCTACAAAGTTTATAAAGAAAAGAAGAGTAAAGTAAAGCAAAGAATGTAATGTACTCAATACCCCAAAAGAGTAAGCAAATGTGGTCTTTCATCCTTATTTATGCATTTATAAATTGATACATAATTTCACTTGAGCTTTTGTTTTACCTATGGATACTTTATGCTTTACATATTCAGTACATTCTTTTGTACTGACGTCCCTCATGGGGAAGCTATGTTTCATGCCGCAGGTACAGGTACTCAAGATAAGAAAATCTGTCCAAGATAAGCACAAGATACTCAGCTGCCTTTGGTGAGCTCCATGTTGATTCGGGGCTCGTCGAGTCTCTAACATATATTTGATATTTTATTATAGTTAACGGTATGATGGGGTCCTGTCCCGACCTTAGCTAAGTGTCTATCTTTTAGAGTCTTTGTAGACCAATGTCAAAGTGAAGCGTGATTATGTCTTGTTTTCTAGTAATTAAGGCCTCAACGACCAATCAAGTATATCTATTTTGGGCCTATCTATATTGGTATTTTACCAGGGTATTTTACGTATACTCATCAAAGATTTATAACTTCATTTGTTGCATGTATGATAAGCAAGAGTTATAAGTTGGTTCTCTCGGGCCTTTAGGGCATCAGGTGCCTGTCCGTCTCAATGAGACTTGGGGCATGACAGAGAGAGAGAGACAGAGAGAGAGAGAGAGAGAGTTGGAGTTAATTCTCAATTTATGTGTTTAAAATGGAGTGGAAATAGCAGCCAATATTTATCTTATATTGAGCTTTCTTCACCTTTAAGAATATCCTCTAGAATTTCCTTCTTTTTAACTTCATTTTCAGCAACTAATTGGTCAAGTAGGTGATGCACCTGCTTATGTACATCAAGCTGCTCAAAATGTCAAAGTAGGTGATTTACCTACTTGCCCTTTTCCTTAATTGGGCTTAATTTACATTGGGCCTTGGCAGATTTGGCTGCTGGGTTTTAATTTCATTTTCATTTTATTTAACTTAGTTTGGGCCTCAAGTGAGTCCATTAGCATAGGCCCAAATCTGATCCATAAACCTTGGCCTTTTTAACTAGATCCATATAGCTCAAGTAGGTGATGCACCTAGTAGCTTAATTAAGCCAAGAAAGCAGCTCACTATTTTATTCCATTTTCTAAATATTAATCCCTTTTGCCTTAACTTAGCACTTGATTTCAACTTTAAGCTCAATTACCACCTTACTGTCTTGAGTTTAAATACTTCTGTCGGAGTTAACTTGTAGTACACATGCTGAAACGTGCAAGGCATTACATCACCTTCCGAGCTAGTTTAAACCAACACTAATCATATAAGAAACATGGTACCTCACCTATACTATAAGGCTATGTCAAGTATCACATGAATATAACTAGCATATGCATAATACATGCTGTTACATTCTTGAAGGACATTCAAATCTTCAAAAAGAGTGTTTTAATCTAAAAAGAAAGGAAAGAGAAAGCGGATAAGTGTTAGTACAAAAGGGAATTTACCAAAAGGGGTACGGAATAAAGGAAAAAGTATAGGGGGGGACCACAAAAGCACAAATTTGGAGGTCTTCAGGTCCACTCACTGGAACTTTCGGCGAGCCCGAATTTGCTCGCCAAAGTCCAAAGGGTGAATCTCCGAATTGACCCTCAGATCGCCGAACTGCCTTAACATTCTGTAAATTTTGGCGAGCTAAACTTCAAGTTGGCAAGCTGAACTTCAACTTTGACGAAGAAAACAGTGCATTTGACGATCGAAAAACTCATTTTATGCCCCTAATCTCAGGTTCTAATTCCTTAGTTTCCTTTTCTTGATTCTAATCGTTCTCAAGATTCCTAAACTAATTTTCGAATCGTAATTGATCTAGTTGTTGATTATTGGTTCTTGAATTCTCTTCTTTGTTAGTGCCACTTCTTTTCGTGTTTTTATTAGTTTTACTTCGTAGTTAACTTTTTGATTCAAGTCCGTTTTGTTTTAATCGAGTCGTCCATCTTTCTTGAAACAAGAATCTATTCCGGCCAAGAGTAGAAATTGACACTTTGTGATCAACCGAGTATAAGCAATCTTCAACCTTAGCTGAGCCAATTTGAGAGGCAATCAAAGTGTGCAAACACGAGTGATTGTAAGTTCATTTTACTAATGCTAACATTGTTTATTCTTTTTGTTGGGTTGTCTTATTGCAAGGTACCATGGAAACCGGGAGCGAAACCCAACTACCAACGGGAGGGGTTACTTTGGAATCTATAATGGAGGCAATTACTGATATGGGTTTGAGGATGGAGAACATGGAAGGACAAATGGCCACCATGAAAGGTAGTGTGTCGAAGATGGATGATAGAATGAACAATGTGGAGGGTCGAATTAACTCTACTAATTCCACCCGACAAGCTACTTTCTGTGCTTCCACAAATGGGCACGACCACACTATTTCTCCTACTATCACACCCGGAGCCTTCCATCAAGCGGTCAACCCAACACCAATCCGTTTTGGTTCCAATGTCCAAAACACCCACCGACTATTCCAATCCCAACTCAATCAAGAAGCTCCACCAAACCAAAACCGACCTTACCAAGAACCACTAAACAAAAATCCATCCTACCAAATGCCACAAACACTACCAATTCCCGTAATAGAGGTGAGGGATGATGAGTACCAAGGGGGATATGAAGGTGAAGGTGAAGAAGCTCCATGGAATGAAGCACAAAGGAATAGGCCAAGAGGTCAAATAGGGCATAGAGGGTGAGGAGGTAGATTTGGTCCTACGAGAAGACAATATGGGAACCAACCTCAAGGTGGAGAACCATGGGAAACCTATGTCAATTAAGAGTATGGTCAAGAAATGGAGGTCAAGATGTTGGTATCAACTCTATCAAGACTAGTCTTCCACCTTTCAATGGGGAATGCAATCCCGATGCTTATCTAGAATGTGAGTCACTTTGTGAAAGGATCTTCCAAGTCAATGATTTGACCGAGGTCAAGAAGAGTTGTTTTTCCATTGCTCAATTTGAAGGGTTTGCTATTACGTGGTGGGAATACATGAAGAGGTATCACCTAGTACTTCAAGATGGTCATCCTCCA
This sequence comes from Solanum etuberosum, assembly GCA_029582245.1. Classification (NCBI taxonomy): domain Eukaryota; kingdom Viridiplantae; phylum Streptophyta; class Magnoliopsida; order Solanales; family Solanaceae; genus Solanum; species Solanum etuberosum. Next base: position 9,109 of record JAJONR010000782.1, read on the forward strand.
CCATGGACCAGATTGAAAGCCCTTATGAGAGTCAAGTATGTGCCTGAGAAGTATTGCTAAGAGTTACTTGCTAAGTTGTACAACTTGAGGCAAGGAAGCAAAAGTGTTTGCGGCTTACTATGACGAGTTCCAAAATTTGATCTTGAAGCTAGAATACACCGAGAATGAAGAGCATGCCATTATTCGCTTCAAGGTAGGATTGAACAAGGAGATATCTTCCAAGATGGCTATTCATAAGTTTGCTAGCTTGAATGACATCTTCAATGCGGCCAATGAGGTAGAGAGGGGGATCAAAGAGGAGAAAGTACCTAATAAAAGGGTATTTCATCTTTAAATTCTTGGAATAAGAATAAGGGAGGAGCTCAAACATCTTCGTGTTGGAACCAAAAAAAGGATTTCAAGAAGCCTTATGAGAAAAAACCCTTTGAAGGAAACACTACAAAGTACCCACCAAGAGAGGGAGGTAATAAGGACCCAACCAAATTTCCTAAAGGCATTCAATGTCACAAGTGTAGAGGATGGGGTCATATGATGCATGAATGTCCCAAATTGATTTCGTGCCAGGCTCACAATTGCCAAACAAACCGGCTTATTGAAGTAATCCTGTAATACCTCGGAATCTAGTAGGCTAAACTAGGGCTAAGTGAGAGGGCAAGAGCCAAGGAAGGAAGCTTGGGAAGCCTTCACCAAGCACTGCCTCACCTTCGACGGCCACCATGACGCCTCGTGGTAGGGACCACGGGTCTTGGTGATGTTCGTGGTAGGCTAGGCAGTAGCTAGGCTAAACTACCTCAAAACAAGACCCTCCCCACAAGCCACTAGACAACTCGTGAAGGCCACCACGGGCCGTGGGAGGTGTCGTGGTCTTGACTTAGTTTTAAGGTGAAAAAGGGGTGGCAACCTAGCCACTGGTCAAGGGACTACGGGCACCACTACGGGCCGTGTGACCCCTGACAGGCTGTGGTGCCCCTTGTGGCAATGAGTCGTCAGTTATCAGCTCAGGAGTTTTTGGGTCTTTTTCGGTTTTAATTAAATCAAAGCTATGTCGTTTGCCTAAGACTAGGACCCCTATATAAGTGATTTTAACCCCAAAACTCACCCATTAAAGTCATTATTTCCAAAACCCAAAAGAAAATCAAAGTTCTTCCTCCCCAAAATATTTCTCTCTCTAGAAACTTGAAGAAGAAGAAAGGATTCAAGCTAGGATTAAGGTCAAGTCTCAATTCTTCCATTGAAGATAAGCTTTGGGCATTTAGGTATGATAGTTTTCATCCATGAATTCCTTCCATTCATGGAGTTCCCAAATCCATCTATTTCAAAGTTAGAATTCCCCAAATTGAGTTAGGGTTTTCTTCAATTATCATGGGTTCTCTTCAATGTTGATTTAAATGGTTGAATTATGATCTCTTATGCATGAATTTATGAAATACTATGATTTTTATGATGATTTCCCCATGAACCCATGTAACCCCCATGTTTTCAAGTTATGAATCATGTGATATGGGACTTTGATTGTAAAGGAAGAGTTTTATGAAATTAAGCATGTATTACTAGTTTTACATGAATTTATGATAAAATACATATCTAACCCATGTTTTATAAGTATTGATGATTGAAAGTGGGTTTTGAAACTCAAGAGGTAAATTATGGAATTATGCATTTTCTTATGAAATCTATGCAAAGGTTTTAAGGATGCTTTGAGAGTAAAGTATCAATGATGATGATCATGATGTATTATTGAAAGGATTTTCTCATATACACATAAGAGTAAGATGTGAAAGGTTTCCTCACATAATAAGGGTTCTTAGGTTGAAAGGCTTTCTCACCTAATTGAATAAAAGAGTAAGTGCTATCCTAATAAAACTAGCTTGGATTGGTTATCCTAGGGTACCTTTCCATGTATGATGACTTATCTTGGATTGGCGAGATATCACGACCCAGGGGTACCCCTTAGATGTAACATGGCGTATAGAACCCCGAAGGACTCCATACAAGCCACTTAGCTCTCATAACATAAGAAATAGAACAATAAGAGTAAAACAATTCAAGTCCAAAACATTTTATAAAACGAAAAGTGGAAGTCTAAACTCATGTCAACATAGCCATCTAATACAATAGAATTAAATTGGTCCTAGCCCATACATCATGTCCAAAAAAGAAATACAAGAAAGAAACTAAAACAATAACTCCGTCCTCGAAGCATGAGGACTCACCAAAGCTTAGGAAACCACGAACTCAAGTACTAGCCACGAGACTCGGAAACCTGTATGTCGGACCCTACATTTGGGAAAAATATAGGCAAGAGTATGTGTTAGTACAAAACAATGTACCAAGTATGATAGCCATGCATAAAACATTTTAATCATGCTAAAAGGGACATTTCATTTCATGACATGCATTAGACCAAGCTAAAACATCATATGAAAGACTTATAAAAATGTAACACCCAAGAATATAGTAGGCTAAAGTAGGGCTAAGTGAGGGGGTTAGGGTAGCACCCCGTATCCAAAAAGGTGGAAATTAAGCAAATTTCAGCAAGCACCAGGTGCCACCCACGGTGCCACCTATGGTTCGTAAGTGGGACCACGGGTCGTGGGTCAGGGGGCCGTTGATGGCCAATATTCTCTGTCAAGACCACGCTCGACCAGGACGGACCGTAGGTCCATCCACGGTCCATCGGTGGGGTCTCGTGGTTGGGCCTCCTTTTTGGACAGTTGAGGCGGTTAAGATGAGGGCTTAAAGGTCTTTTCCGGTTTTAATTAGAATTAAGTGGTGTCGTTTTACCCTAACCTAGACCACCTATATAAGTACTTTAGACCCCTAAATTCATTCATTCTAAGTCATTATTTCCAAACCCCAAAACAATCCCAAATTCTCTCTAGAAAGAAGAAGAAGAAGAAGAAAAAGAAGAGGGTTCAAGCTAGATCAAGTCAAGTCTCCAATCTTCAAGATTTTGTGGGCTTTGTGATTAAGGTATGATATCTTTTCATCGATGGACTCTTTTCATCCATGGAGTTCCCTAGTTTTCTCCAATTGTGAAGATGAAATCCCCAATTTTAATTAGGGTTCCTTCCAATATTGTGGGTATTGATGAATGTTGATCCAATTGAGTGGATAATGATTGTTTATGATTGAATTAGTAGTAAATCATGTTTTTAGGATGAAATTACATGTATACATTCCTAACCTATGTCTAGAAAGATGAAATTAAAGTAAGTAGGTTTTGTTCCTTGAAAGGGAGAATTGAGGATTTAGAGATAATCTTCTAGGATTGATGATATGTATAGTAGATTGCTTGATATTAGAGCATATAGACATGAATTAAATGAGATTAAAGTATACATGATGAATTATGATTAGTAGTGCTTGAGATTAAGCCTATATGATGATATATGGTTATAATTGTTTAAGAAAGAAGCATGTGAGTAGAATGCCTTGAGATCTAGGCCTATGAGATGCTTATGAGAAGTATTGCTTTGAGAGTGAAGCATGTAGTCATGAATGTTGATTGCTAAGGCTTTAGACTAAAACTTACATGATAATGGTAGACTATTAGATAGAATTGTTGTGGAAGGAATTTGCCCACATAATCTACCTTATGAATTTTTGAATGTATGAATGCATGAATGTGAAAGTTTTTCTCACATAATGAAGGTTCTAAGGTTGAAAGGCTTCCTCACCTAATTAAATCTAAAAGCAAGTAATCATGTATGGTGAAAGGTTTTCTCATGCATGATCTAAAGAGTTATTTTAATGATATACCTTGAATCGATAGGCCAAGGGAACCCTTTCATGAGTAACTAAAAAGATCTATTCTAATGATTTAACTTGATACGGTAGGCCAAGGGCACCCTTTCATGAGTAATGGAGTTAAGAAAGAAATAACTACTCCGTAGAAATTAAGATAGCTTGAAGTTGTGATGAGAGATCTCTTCATGTGTAGCTTAACTTGGTAAGACAAGACCATGCATGTTAGCTTGATTAGTAGATCTCATGGATAGCCTTGGATTGAGAAATCGTACCCTTCCTAAGGTTAGCTTGAACTAGCATAATAGAATGCTTGCAGGATAGCATTACTTGGTAAGGCCAAATCATTTCATTGGTAGCTTGGATTGAGCAATAGTACCCTTCCTTGAATAGCTTGGACTTGCATGAGAGTGTGCTTTCCATAATAGCTTGGTCTAGCATAATGAGGTGCTTTTCCTTGATAGCCTTGAGTTGGTAAATCGTAACCATTCATGAGTAATGTTTGTATTGTACTATTAGAGAAGTACTTTTCTATGAATAGTAGCAAGAGCTAAAGAGGGACTAGTCCCTAATCAAAGTAGCATGTTTATGATGAATCAAGGTTATTTCAAGGAAGTATCGTAAGTATTTTTAATAGGAGATTTGCTTGTATGATGTATGCTTAGCTTGGATTGTTGCTAGAGTTGCCTTCCTTGATATGTATGACTAGAGGTGGATTACCCAAGTCTTAGATAAGTATAAGTTGAGTTTACTTGAGAAGTGTTCCTCTTACATTATGATGATCTAGATGCATTGAGTATGCCTATGACCATGTTGTTATCTCTTATGCTTATGGCTTATGTCTTATGTTGACTAATGCTTATGTTATGCCTATGTTGATGATGTTATGCTAGCTATCATATTTAGTACATTTTTTACTAATGCATACTCTTGCCTACATTCTTATCAAATGTAGGGTCCGGTGATATTGACTTCCATCTCCGTGGCTAGGATCTTAGTAGAAGCAAGGAGTTGAAGCTTTGGTGAGTCCTCATAGTATTCGAGGAGATAGTCACCATGTTCTTATGTATTTCATTTTATGTTTAGAACTATTGTATGGCTACGTCCCAAAGATATTCATGTTTTAGATGGTTTGAGACAAAGTGTAATAGACTTTCGCTCGTTTTATAAAAGACCCTACGGTCCGTAGGTGGCACTCGTCGGTGGCACCTGCAACTTCTGAAAAGTCTGCATTTCTATCCTTTTTGAATCAGGGGTGTTACATTATCTCCCCCTTGGGAACATTTGTCCTCAAATGAAGTCTAAACTAGCTTAATATGGAGGGAAAGGGCTGCAAACCCTGCTACTAAGTACTGGAAACTAAAATCTGACTGAACTGAGTTCTAAGGTCCTGCAAATACGCTGAAGATGCAAGACTAACTGAAAGAACATGATACTAAGACTGAATTTATGCAAGAATAAGATGAGAGACTGGATAGGAACTATTACCTCAAACTGGAATGGAATCGGAAGGAAAGAGATGAGGATACTTGGCCTTCATGGCTGCTTCTGCTTCCCAAGTAGCTCCCTCTACTGACTGACTCCTCCACAAAACCTTAACTGAAGGGACTTCTTTGTTTCTCAACCTTCGAACCTGACAATCAAGGATTTCAACTGGAACCTCTTCATAAGTGAGGCTATCCTTCACAACCACACTTTCTAACGGTACTATAGATGCTGGATCACCCACACACTTCTTCAACAAGGAAATGTGAAAGACTGGATGGACTACTGCTAGTTCTGCTGGCAACTCTAACTCATAAGCCACCTTACCAACCCTTTTCAGGATTCTGTAAGGACCTACATTCTGGGACTGAGCTTCCCTTTCTTGCCAAATCTCATCACTCCCTTCATAGGTGATACTTTCAGGAAAACCCAATCATCAATTTGGAACTCCAAGTCCCTTCTCCTTACATCTACATAGGAATTCTGGCGACTCTGGGCTGTCTTAAGTCTATCTATGATGAGCTGAACTTTTTCCATAGCCTCATGAAACGAATCTGGCCTTATCAAGGCTGCTTCACCTACTTCAAACAAACCAACTGGAGTTCTGCATCTACGCCTATACAATGCCTCATAAGGGGCCATCTGAATACTGAAATGATAACTGTTATTGTAGGTGAACTTTATAAGAGGGAGGTGATCATCCCAACTGCCCTTGAAATCGATCACACAAGCTCTCAACATGTCCTCTAAAGTCTGAATGGTACGCTCTGCCTGACCATCCGTCTGTGGATGAAATGTTGTGCTGAGGTTTACCTGGGTACCAAGACCTTTCTGAAATGACTTCCAAAAATGAGAGGTGAACTGAGGACCTCTATCTAAAATGATAGACAAAGGAACCTCATGAAACCTGACTATCTCATTAATGTAAAGCTTGGCGTAGTCCTCCACTGAATCTGTAGTCTTGACAGCCAAGAAATGAGCGGACTTAGTAACTCTGCCTACTATCGCCCAAATGGAGCCATGCTGTCTACGAGTACGAGGTAAACCCGTAATGAAATCCATGTTTATCACTTTCCACTTCCATGTAGGAATGTTAATCTCTTGAGTCATACCTCCTGGTTTCTGATGTTCTACCTTCACTTGTTGACAATTAGGGCACTTAGCCACAAAATCTGCTATATCCCTTTTCATGCCATTCCACCAAAAGACTTCCCGCAGATCACGATACATCTTAGTGGCATTTGGATGAATAGAATACCTGTAATTATGGGCTTATGTAAGGATCTGCTGTCTCAACTCACCCACCTTAGGAGCACATAAACGACCCTGGTAGCGAAGCACACCATCTCCCCCTTGGGAGAAAACCTCAACTCTCTGCTGATGAACTGCACCCTTCAATTGAAGAAATATAGGATCATTATCTTGTTTTTCCTTAACCTCCGCTATCAACGAAGATTCAGATCTATTCTGAACTATCACTCCACCATCAGACGAGTCTGTAAGACCAACTCCTAAGCGAGCAAGCCGGTGAACATCTTTTGCTAATTCTTTCCTTTCTTCTTCAACATGTGCTACACTACCTATAGATAACCTGCTAAGAGCATCAGCTACTACATTGGCCTTACCGGGATGATAAACCACATTCATATCATAGTCCTTGAGGAATTCAAGCCATCTCCTCTGATGAAGATTCAACTCTTTCTGGGCGAACACACACTGAAGGCTTTTATGGTCTGTGAACACATCTACGTGAACACCATACAAGTAATGTCTCCAAATCTTTAGGGCAAATACTACGGCTGCAATCTCGAGGTCATGAGTCGGATAATTCTTCTCATGCACCTTAAGTTGTCTTGAAGCATAAGCTATAACCTTACCTCGCTGCGTCAACACACAACCTAGGCCAACTTTGGATGCCTCACAATAGATCACATAACCGTCTGGACCCTCTAGTAGAGTAAAAAACAGGAGCTGTAGTCAACCTAGTTTTCAGTTCTGCGAAGCTCTTCTCACACTCATCTGACCATTGAAAATTAACCTTCTTCTGAGTTAACTTAGTCAATGGAGAAGCTATGGACTAAAATCCTTCCACAAAACTTCTGTAATAACCAGCCAAACCCAAGAAACTTCTGATATCTGTAGGAGAGGTGGGTTTGGGCCATTGCTTCACTGCCTCTATTTTCTGAGAATCCACTCGGATCCTTCGCTAGACACTATATGACCAAGGAAAGCAACTGATTGTAACCAAAACTTGCATTTGCTAAATTAGCGAATAACTGGCGATCTTTGAGAGTTTGCAGGACAACCCTCAAATGAGTCGCATGTTCTTCCTCATTCCCAGAGTAAATGAGGATATCATCAATAAAGATGATAACGAACAAGTCCAAATACTGCTTAAACACCCTGTTCATCAAATCCATGAAAGCTGCAGAAGCATTGGTTAGACCAAAAGACATAACTACAAATTCATAATGACCATACCGAGTTTTGAAGGCTGTTTTTGGGATGTAACTATATCTGACTCCGAGCTAATGATAACCAGATCTGAGGTCTATTTTCAAAAAATTACTAGAACCCTGAAGTTGGTCGAACAAGTCATCAATCCTGGGGATAGGGTACTTATTCTTGATTGTGACTTTTTTCAACTGCCGATAGTCAATGCATAATCCTGAGATAACCATATTTCTTTTTCACGAACAACACTGATGCACCCCATGGGGAAATACTGGGTCTGATGAAGCCCTTATCTAGAAGGTCTTTCAACTGATCTTTCAATTCCTTAAGCTCAGCTGGAGACATTTTGTAAGGAGGAATATAAATAGGTTGGGTATCTGAAAGGAGATCAATTCTGAAGTTGATTTCCCTCTTCGGGAGGAACTCCGAGAAAATCTTCTGGAAACACTTCAGGAAACTCATTTACTACTGGAACTAACTCAAGAGTTGGGGTTTCGGAACTGGAATCCTTAACCCGAACTAGATGATAGATATACCCCTTGGAAATCATATTTCTAGCCTTAAGGTAAGAGATAAATCGACCCATAGGCACTGAGCTACTACCCTTCCTGATGCAATCCAGATTGCCTTAAGACCTTTGACTCATAGTCAAGCTTGAGAAATCCAATGTATTGAAGAGTTATTCACAAGGATGGAGGCTCTTGGGCGTGTATTGGTGGCAAACAAAGGATCACATGCATGGAAGATAGCTTGGGGGAAGCAAAGAGACAACATTGCCCTTTGGGCGATCAGGAGGCCAGTTGGCGCGTCGCCCAAGACATTGGGCGATGACCCCCAGACTGCCCAATGTTACAAAAGTGGCTAGAGCTGGAGTCCATGCAGGAATGATCGCTGACCAGTCGGTGCACCGCCCAACCCATTAGGCGAGCCCGACTTGGCTCGCCCTTTGGCCACTTCGGGTCACTTTTGGGCCCTTTTATGTAATAAAGCCCTAAAACTATAAATAGGCAGCTTAGGTTCATTTTAGACTTAGACTTTTTTGAATATTGATGTTGAAAAACTAAAACTCATGTTTGAGTGTTTGAGAGCTTGGTTAAGCTTTTGTTGATTGTTGTTTAGAAACGGGGGTTGCTTGGGATATCGATTCCCTTGAGGTCTTCGTAAGAGTTAGGTGCTTCTTTTAGGATTAACGAATTAAGATCTTAGGGTTTAATATACCCTTTGGTTGCTCTTTGTTTCCTCTTTTTGTGTCTATCTATTTATCCTTTATTTCTTGTATTTTTGATTTCCGCATTGTTTTGTGATTCCCCTTGTGAGAATTACATTATTTGGTATCAGAGCAAGGCTTAGTTTCATTCCTACGAATCTAGTCTTGGGTTTGTTATGAAAAAAAAGGAGTCAAAAACGTTTTTGAAGAAATTTCCAAAATAGGTTTGATGATTTGTGTCTTGGTTGAAGTTTCTAAGGTTGGATTAGTGTTCCCTAACCTTATTTGAGTCTAGGCCTGAGATTTGAAGGGTTTTGGTTCACTATTGAAGAAACCACCATAGGAGGTTGAAGAAGACACAAGTGGGTTTTGAAATCTGTAGATTTTGGCAAGGAATTGGAGCCTAAAAAGCATTAGGCTTTGTTCCCCATACCAAGGAGAGCCTATATCTAAATTTTCGTAAAATTCTGAGCTAAAAATCTTGAGGGTTAAATTTTGGGTCTTCATCTTGTTCTTGAGTTCTTGAAGAACATTCAAATCTTCAAGAGGAAGAATATTCAAAAAGTAAGAGTTTGATTCCAAAAGAGAAGAAAGAGAAAGTGTAAAAGTGTTTGTAAAAGAGGGAATTTACCAAAAAGGGTAAATACTAAAGGACAAGTGCGGCGGGGACCACAAAAGTTCAAATTCGGAGGCCTTCAGGTGCAAATATTGGACCATTAGGCGAGCCCCGCTTAGCTCGCCTATCCACTCGGCGCCTCGCCCTTTGGGCAGGTTGCTCGCCATGTTGGTCCTCAAACACTGGAAATTTCGGCATGCTAGTTTGGTTCACCGAGTCCACTCGATGCATCGCCAAACTTCCACCCAGATCACCAAGTTGCCTTGGCAGATTGTCAAGTTTGGCAATTCCATCTTCAATTTGGCGAGCTGAACTTCACTTTTGGCGTAGAAAACAGGTCATTTGGCGATCAAAAACTAGTTTTACACCCCTAATCTCAGGTTATATTTCTTAGTTTCTTTTATTTTGATTCTCAAACGTTCTCAAGAATCCTAAACTGATTTTCAACTCGTAAATGACCTACTTGTTGACTATTGGTTCTTGAATTCACTTCTTTGTTAGTGCCATTTCTTTTCTTACTTTTATTCATTTTACTTCGTAGTTAACTTCTTGATTCAAGTCCATTTTCTTTAATCGAGTTGTCCGTCTTTCTTTAAAAAAGAATCCATTCCAGCCGAGAGTAGAATTGACACTTTTTGATCGACCGCGTATAAGCAATCTTCAACATTAACCGCGCTAGTTTGAGAGGCAATCAAAGGTGTGTAAACATGAGTGATTTTGAGTTTCATTTTACTAACGCTAACATTATTTGATGTTTTGTTGAGTTGTCTTAATTGTTAGGTACCATGGCAACCGGAAGTGAGACCTACCCACCTAAGGGGAAGGTTACCTTGGAATCTATCATGGGAGCGCTTACGGATATAAGTCGGACAATTGGACACATAGGGGGACACTTGACCTCTATAGTGGTTAGTCTATCGAAGATAGATGAGAGTATGAACAAGGTGGAAGGTCGGGTTAACTCTACTAACTCTACTCCACAAACTACTCTTCGAGCTCCCACAAATGAGCACGACCACACTAGCTCTCCCACTATCATCCCCAGAACTATGACTGATTGGTGAGAAAGTCTGTCCATGATGGAATATAGAAGGATCAATGTGGAGGATGAGGCTAGGCCCAAAGAAAGAGAGTTCACACTACTATCGTATGTGGTAAGGCGAACTATACCTAGCAAGGCCACGAGAAATCAAGAGCAAAGAGAGAATATCTTCCATTCCAAGTGCCTCATCCAGGGTAATGTATGTTCCTTGATCATTGATAGTGCAAGTTGTGCAACCCTTGCTAGCACCGCTATGGCGGAATTCTTGAAGCTTCCTACCACTAAGCTTGCTAAGCCTTACCAACTTCAATGGTTGGGTGAGGGTGAGGAATTAAAGGTGCATAGACAGGTGTTGATCAAGTTTCAAATTGGGAAATATCAAGATACGGTCCTTTGTGATGTGATTCCCATGCAAGCTTGTCATGTCCTACTCGGGAGACCATGGAAACATAGTCGAGCGACAAAACATGATGGGAGAAACAACACCTATTCAATTGTGTCGATGGGACGTAAGAATGTCCTTCAGCCTATGTCACCATCCCAAGTCATAGAGATGTATCCAAAGATGGATGAGTTGAGGGATAAAAGGAAGAAGGAGGAGGGACATGTGGAGGTTGAGGGCCAAGAAGAAGAAGAAAGGAGGAGGTTGAAAGGAAAGGCCCAAGTGTTATTGGCTGAGCATAAAGAGATAAGGGAGGACGTGGAAGCCGAGAGTTCATTGATCCTTAACACACCTAGGGATCATGTGTTGCAAATTAACCCCTCTAACTCTTCTCCTCCCCATTCTATTTCCTCTCTTTTGCAGGATTCTAATGAACCCTTTCTTATGTGCCCCCTCTCCGGGGTATTGAGCACCAAATTGACTTCGTGCCGGGCTCACAATGTCTAACCGAACCGGCTTATCGAAGTAATCTGGAAGATATCCAAGTGCTACAAAGGCAAGTTGAGGAACTCCTCAACAAGAGCTATGTGAGGGAAAGTACAAGTCCGTGCGCTGTTCCGGTTCAATTGTTTCCAAAGAAAGATGGAGCATGGCGCATGTGTGTTGATTGGTGGGCCATCAGAAAGATCATCTTAAGGTATTGTCATCCTATCCCTAGATTAGATGATATGATTGATGGGCTCAATGGTTATTGTGTGTTTTCAAAGATGGCTCATCCCATTCCGTGTCATAAATGGGATGATGCTTCCAATGTGGTATTCTTGTTTGACGAAAATATTGTTAAATCATTTGAGAATCCACTATGGTGTGATGACACTATTTCGAAAGGTGGAACTCTAACAAATGTTGTTAATTTGTTTGAAAATCCACTGTGGTGCAATGACACACTTCCTAAAGATGGAAATCTCTTCTGTGAAGATGATAGTACATTTATTGGGAAATGTAGTGCTAAGTTGAAAGGGAATGCCTATGTGTTAACTGCTACTTCATATTCGTGTGTTCCAATGCTTCATATGAATTGTGATCCTCTAGTATCTAGAGTGGAGACTAAAGTTGGGAACCCATTGATTGAAATGTATTTAGGCAACACCTTTTCCTGTTACTCGCTTGCATATCATGATGCTCATGCTATTGAGTGGAGTATGTTGTTGGAAGGTAAGAGTGCCCATCTGATAAAAAGAGGTGCACTTGATCCAAATTCATTGATTTGACCCTAGTAGTGAGCTGAATTGTGGTATTTGTGTGGGGATGTTTGGTCGAAATGGAAGGCATAATGTGGGAGAATTTGTTGATACCTTTCCCTATGATGGAAAGTCTTTCTTGAGGGATTACAATCCATTTGAGGAGCCTACATTGTGTAAGGGGAAGGGTAGTTTCCTACATCCTTTTTGTTACTCTTATTTTGAGCATGATTTTGTTGATTGTGCATCCTATGGGGGTAGGAGATATTTGCCAAGAGAAGGTGCAGTTTGTTCCTTCCTTTTCTATCTCTTTGCATACGATGAGATCCCTAGTTGGATTAAAAGTGCATTGCATTTGGATCAGGGTATCATTGAGGTCTATACTTGTTGGTATGATCCAGTTATGTGGGCCTTCTATCATTTTGATCCCGGTGAATGCTTGAAGGTATTTGAACTTGTGGAGGTACCATCTTTTGGGTGGTATTACCATGTTGTTGAGATAAATAACCATTGTCCTTGTTCTCCATCTCTGGGCTTAATAGCCATGACAATAGAGGATGCTTGGTTGTTCCTTGAGTTTGAGTCTTCTCGGTTAAATGTTTTTAATGCTAACCTTTGTACTACCCATCATGCTAGGGGATAGGCTTCTTGCTTGTGATCTATATGGTTTTACAAGGTTTGGATTCGAGGACTCAATTTTATCTACTTGAATATGATGATACTCATGCTTGTGTGGGTAGCATATTTTATGTTAGTAGTGGTATCAATAAGGCAAATGAGAGTCTCCTTGACTCGATGCTATGCAACCCTTTTTCATTTGACCCCGGTGTCGATTTTAAGTGTGCTGAGTGTGTTAGGAACACCGTATGTCATTCTTATGATTCTTACTTGGTGTTATTAGTTGATCCTATGTGCTGGAATGAGGTATGTTTGCCAATTTGGGTGGGGAATACTTATGTACTTGAACCCGCTCATGAATTGGGAATAATTACTCTCTTGAAGTTATCTAGTGCATTGGATGGGGTCTTAATTTGGGTCAACACTGCCTATGCCTTCGCACTTAGGTATGAGAGTGTTCATGTGTTACTTGACATAAGGGAGGCCTTGTGCTTGTTAGAATGTGGAACCAATGAGGGCTTACATATGAGGTTGTTTAAGTGTATTGGTTCCTTCGCTTTACCCCGTTGTCAAAGTCTCTTAAGTAGCCAAGTATCCATTACTTTGATGGGTTACAAACCCTTTGTTGATCTTTTTGATGCTTGGTTATATGTTAAATTTATGCATCCTTGGCATGGTGATGAAATAGTTATTGCTAACGCTAACCCTCATGCCATGAGGATCTTGTTCTTGTTTGTTTCCTTATGGTTTTGCAAGGTTTGGATTCGAGGATGAATCCTTTCCAAGAAGGGAAGAATGATGCAATCCAGATTGCCTCAAGACCTTTGACTCATAGCCAAGCTAGGGAACTCCAATATATTGAAGAGTTATTCACAAGGATGGAGGCTCTTGGGCGTGTATTGGTGGCAAATAAAGGATCACATGCGTGGAAGATAGCTTGGGGGAAGCAAAGACACAACATTTCCCTTTAGGCGATCAGGAGGCCAGTTGGCACATCGCCCAAGGCATTGGGCGATGACCCCCAGGTCACCCAATGTTACAAAAGTGGCTAGAGATGGAGTCTATGCAGGAATGATTGCCGACCAGTCGGCGCACTGCCCAACCCATTAGGTGACCCCGACTTGGCTCACCCTTTGGCCACTTCGGGTAACTTTTGGGCCCTTTTATGTAATAAACCCCTAAAACTATAAATAGGCAGCTTAGGTTCATTTTAGACTTAGACTTGTTTGAATATTGATGTTGAAAAACTGAAACTCATGTTTGAGTGTTTGAGAGCTTGGTTAAGCTTTTGTTGATTGTTGTTTAAAAACAGGGGTTGCTTGGGATATTGATTCCCTTGAGGTCTTCATAAGAGTTAGGTGCTTCTTGTAGGATTAACGAATTGAGGTCTTAGGGTTTAATATACCATTTGGTTGCTCTTTGTTTCCTCTTTTTGTGTCTATCTATTTATCCTTTATTTCTTGTATTTTTGATTTCCGCATTGTATTGTGATTCCCCTTGTGAGAATTACATCACTTCCATTCTAAGATTGGCTCATCTGAAAACTGGAAACGAATGATCCTAGTTCTACAATCGATTGAGGCATAACAGGAATGTGACCAATCCATGCCTAGAATGACATCAAAGTCTACCATTTCTAACTCTACAAGATCTGCTGAGGTGACTTTCTGAGAGACTGTGATAGGGCAGTTTATGTATACTCGTCTAGCTATAACTGGGTCACCAACTGGAGTAGAGACTGAGAAGGGTTCTGAAAGAGTTTTTGGATTGACACCGAAGTTTACTGCTATATATGGAGTTACAAAGGAAAGAGTAGACCCTGGATCTGACAAAGCATAAACATCTAAATGAAAGACTCATAACGTACCAGTGACCACATCAGGAGAGTCTTCCTGATCCTAGCGAGCCTGAAGAGCATACAACCTGTTTTGGCGCTGGTCGCCACCAGTACCAGATGAAGTACCCTGCTGGCGCTGCTGAAGCTGTAGACTGAGACCTATTGTTGTTACCTCCTTGCCACTGTTTGGCAGAAGGGTAATCCCTAAACCTATGGCCAGATAGACCACATCCAAAACACCCTTCCTTCCCTGCAAGACACTCGCCCAGATGGTTCTTACCACCTTTTGGACAAGTTGGATAGGTCCTGCTACCTGAAGCACTCCCATGGGACTTAGAGCTGATGCCCTACCTTTCTGATCTTGTCTAAACCTGGGGGATGGAGCACTAGCTGTCAAAGGTGCTGAGGCCGAAGATTTCTGCTGAGAGTACTCATAGTTACCTGTCCTAGACTTCTTGTTGTCCTTAGCCATTTCCCTAAGATTATCTCCCTCAACCTGCTGAGCATGAGTCATGATCCTAGAGATGTTCATTTCCTCAAACAACATAGCATTCCTACACTCTGTCTTTACTAAATCGGACACTCCATACAAAAACTTAGACATCTGCGCCCTCGAATCAACAACCATATAGGGAGCATACCTAGAGAGTTGGGTGAACTTGAGTCCGTACTCTTGGATAGACATTGTACCTTGCCTCAAATTCATGAATTCCTGAGCCTTAGCTTCCCTCAACTCTCTCGGGAAGAACTTGTCCAGAAAAGTTCCAGTAAAGCATTCCCAAGTCACAGGAGCTGTATCTGTACCCCTGTTTTCTTTCCACTGAGTGTACCAAATGTGAGCTACATCCTTAAGCTGGTAGGACGCCAACTCTACCCTGTCATTTCCAGTCACCTGCATCACTCCAAAGATTTTCTTAACCTCATCAATGAAGTTCTGGGGGTCTTCACCAACTTGCGACCCTAGAAACTCAGGCGGATTCATCCTAACAAAATCACGGACCCTAGTCGCCACCGATCCACCACTAGTATTTGTAGGAGCTAGAACCTGCTGGTCGTTCTAATTGTCCACACTTTGAGCCAAAATTTGGATAGCATTCCGAAACTCTGCATTTGAAACCTCATGGTCTAGGACCAGAGGAACTGCGTTAACGTTGCGGGTATTAGCATTTTTTGCATAAACTCAACGAGGAGGCATGATCTGAAATGCATAACGTCGAGTTAGAAATGAGATATCCACACACGATAATAATAACAAGAAAGTGAAGTTTTTCCTAAGACACTTCGTAGCCTCCCCCCACAGGTGTGGCGCGCTTCACACTTATGAAAGGGACTCTACTTAGTACGGCTTTTCAGACATCTTAGGACTCTTAAACCTAATGCTCTGATACCAAGTTTGTCACACCCCGAGGCTACCCCCTTGACGTAACATGGGACCTAGGATCACGAGTGACCCCAAGCTAACCCTGAGCTGGCATATCATAAGCATATTTAAATAAATACTGTGCGGAAGCTGAAAACATGAGATAAACTAAATAATGGGGAATACCCAATCTAAGTCTGAATATATAGATACTGAAAAAGAGTTTACATACTGAACTATAACTCAAATACTAAAGATGAATCTGTGTATGTCTGAAATAAGCCTCTAACTAACCAGAGATGCTGGGACATGTCCCTAGCTAACTCTAGTAAAACTGAAACTAAAATGAAAGACTGAAATATAAAGAACATGTCTATCGTCCTCGAAGAATGAGGACTCACCACTGAAACTACTGAAATGGATCGGGGACTGATCTACGCGTGATCTGGATGCTGAGGACCTGAACCAGGTGATAAATTCCATGGAGAAATCTTTTGATTTCGGGGCTGGAACTGAAGAAAACTTGCTGCGTTCTTGGAGAGGGTTTGGTCGACTGTTTCTTCTCCTTTTTCTCTAGTTTAATCGATTTTTTGTGAATGAATCGCTTAGGGTAAGTTCTGATTAAATTACTAGGCTTAAACTAACCAAAATGATGTAGTTTAGGGGTTAAAAGACGTAGTTTAGGTGTGCAATGCATAGGGGAAAAGATCGAACGACCCCTGACTTAAACTTGTCGAGGCCACCGATGGCCCCTAACCGACGGACCGTGGACTGACCGACGGTCTGTCCTGGCAGGGCTTCGACTGGCGTCTTTAAAGTTAAGGGTCTGAAGCACGGACCGTGGTCCCACCTATGTCCCGTGGGTCCTGCTGTTGGTCGACCCTTAGCTGAAATTTTCTGGGGTTCTGGGGAGGGGGTTGCAGGTGGCCAACCACGGACCCCACCTACGGTCCGTGGGTCAACCTACGGTCAATAGGTGGCACCCGTTGGTGGCACCTGCAACTTTTGAAAAGTCTGCATTTCTATCCTTTTTTAATCTGGGGTGTTACAAAGTAGGTGAAGCACATAGGTGAAGCAAGTAGGTGATTTACTTGATTCAAATTTTCATTTCTGCCCAAATCATTCATTTTAACCTTATCTTAGCTAATTGTACATATACTTTAACCCTTGGTCTTTAGGCTTCGATTACGACCTCATTCTCCTAAGTATTAATAGGTTTGTCGATGTGAACTTAGTCGTACAAACGATGGGGGACATGGGGTGTTACATCATCCCCCCCCCCTTGGGTCATTCGTCCTCGAATGTGTGTTGTAGCTAATAGTTCTTAGCTTAAGAACTTTTCAAATATTTTGGCAGAGTTTCCTCTGTAAACTTAACTATCTAAAATCGACAGCTAACTAGAAACACACACGTACAAGCTTCAAAGGGCATCATAATAAATGTACCATAAGTAAATAAGGAATAACAAATAAGGCTACTCCTATTCACTTAACATATGAGACAACCTTCAACAAGCACAACTTACCTCACTTTTGTCACTTTTAATAACATTCTCAGTAACTATACTCAACTCTTCTCCTTTAACAAGGAACATTATCATACTGCAGCACTTGACCTATGACACTCAAACACTATTCTTATCTACTTAGTATCTATCAAAATTCTCCCAATTAAAACTTACAAGCATAGTGCCTTTGTCATAGCTTATGTCTAACCAATCAATCATCATCTAACCTTAATTCTCCTTAGCTTTGGGGATTAGTCATATAAGAGTATATAAACCTTTTCCTTTCTAGCCCATTATTTTAATCTCATTGTCTCGTATTAACTTCATAGACTAACTAACTTGAACCTCTAAGGTCATTCTTACCTCTTTTTGAATATTTTTCTAACATTTGTTTAATAGCTTGAGTTCATAATTACCTCATTGTTTGTAATACCTACTCTAATTCACCCTCATTTCCTTCTTGAGTCTCATATCCTTAAGAGCAACTAAAACTTTCATCATCTTTCCCTCAGTAGGTGAATAAAAACTTGAAACTTAAGATTCTAATTCATGGCTCACATTCTTAGCATATGCATGACCTGATAAGATAATATTCACTTACAACTCTATGCTTAATCACATAGAGCTGAATGATTCTTCAAAACATAGCTCTATTTCACGATTTAGAACTTAAATGAAAGGTAACATTTCCTAAATGCCCGTGTAGCCTCCCTCTTATAGATGTGGTCGACAACACACCAACAAAAAGGACTCTACTTGATGTATTTCCTTAAAGGGAATCACAATAAAATGCGGAAATCAAAATACGGAAAGTAAAGATAGATAGATAGACACACAAAGAGGAAACAAAAAGCAACCAAAGGGTATATTAAACCCAATGACCTCAATCCGTTAATCCTACAATAGCACCTAACTCTTACGACGACCTCAAGGGCATTGAACTCCCAAGCAACCGACGTTTCTAAGCAATGTTCAACAAAAGCTTTACCAAGCTCTCAACACTCAACATGAGTTTTCAGTTTTCAATATTCAAAATAATCTAAGTCTAAAATGAACCCAAACTAGCTATTTATAATTTTACGTAAAAAGGCCCAAAAGTGACCCGAAATGACCAATGGGCGAGCTAAGTAGGGTTCGCCCAACCCACTTGGCGATTTGCCCACTGGTCGGTGATGGTTCCTGCTTGGTTCTTGATCCTAGCCACGTTTTGTAACTTTGGGCTAGCTGGGGTCATCGCCCAAGCCCTTGGGCGATCCACCGATTGGCTCTTGATCGCCAAAAGGGTCAGTGCTCCCCCATGCAATCCTCAAGGCATGGAATCCCTTGTTCTCCATCAACACCATCTCGAGGACCTCTAATTTCATGAATAATCCTTGCATCTTTTGAAGGTCTCATGCTTGGCTTCTAGTGAATGGCCTTGATGTAATCCGGATTGCATCATTCTCTCCTTCTTGAAAAGAATTTTTCCTCAAAGTCGTCGGATCATCATCCTCAAGAGTTGAAAATGGAGAAAGGTCGCAGACATTGAAAGTGTTTTGCACTTGATACTCTGAAGGAATATCAAGCTTGTATGCATTGTCATTGAGCCTTTCGAGCACTTGGAATGGACCATCACCTCTTGGCATCAATTTTGTCTTTCGATGGGTTGGAAATCGTTCCTTGCAAAAGTGCACCCACACCCAATCACCCGGTTCAAGCACAATCCTCTTGCGGCCCTTGTTCATCTTTTTAGCGACTTCTTGGTTCTTCTTTTCTAGGTGCAGTCGCACCTTTTCATGAAGTTTCTTCATGGCTTCAACCCTTTTGCTCCAATCTAAGCTTAAGACAACATCTTGAGAAAGAGGAGTGAGATCTAAAGGGGTTAGTGGATTAAAACCATAAATCACTTCAAATGGAGTCATGTCAATAGTTCTATGAATAACTCGATTATAAGAAAATTCAACTAAAGGAAAATGTTCCTCCCATGAGGCCAACTTCCTATGCACCACATCACGAAGCATAGAACCCAAGGTCCTATTCATAACTTCAGTTTGGCCACCGGTTTGGGGGTGACAAGAAGTTGAGAACAACAATTTGGTACCAAGTCTACCCTACAATTCCTTCCAAAAGTGACTAAGGAATTTTGGATCCCTATCACTTACAATGGTTTGGAGAATTCCATGCAATTTAACAACATGCTCAACAAACAAAGAAGCCACATTGGAAGCATCATCACATTTATGACATGGAATAAAATAAGCCATCTTTTAAAATCGATCAACAACAACAAAGATGCTATCTCGACCTCTTTTAGTCCTTGGCAAACCCAAAACAAAATCCATTGAGATATCAAGCCAAGGTCTTTGAGGGTTGGGGAGTGGAGTGTATAAACCATGGGGAAGGAGGCATGACTTAGCACGTCGACATTCAATACATTGGCCACAAATTCAAACAACATCCTTGTGCATTTTAGGCTAATAGAATTGCTCCTCAAGAATTCCCCCAGTTTTATCAATACCAAAATGACCCATTAATCCCCCATCGTGTGCCTCCCTCACAAATAGTTCTCTCCATGAGCTCATAGGCACAAAAAGTCTCTTGCCTTTGAACAAGAAACCATCAAACTTGGAATAGAGAGTAGAAGATCTATCCCTCATCCACCTTTCCCTCTCCCATTCCTCATAGTCTTTGAAGATTTGAGCAAACACGGGATCCTTGGGATACAATGTCTTCAAACATTCAAAACCAATCAATTTAGAAGACAAAGTATTTATCAACACATGTTTTCTAGATAAGGCATCGGCCACCACATTTTCCTTCCCCTTTTTGTATTGGATTACATAAGGGAAAGTTTCAAGGAATTCAATCCATTTGGCGTGCCTCTTGTTCAACTTTCCTTGGGCCCGAATATGTTTTAGGGACTCATTGTCAGTCCTAATGACAAATTCCTGGGGCCACAATTAGTGCTGCCAATTACCCAATGCTCTAATCAAAGCATACAATTAAAGATCATAAGTGGAATAATTCAAAGTAGCACCTTTTAGCTTTTAACTAAAATAAGCAATGGGCTTTTGGTCTTGCATTAAGACAGCTCCAATGCCTACTTTACTAGCATCACTTTCCACCTCAAACATTTTATTAAAATCAGGTAATTGCAACAACGGAGTGGAGCTAAGCATGGATTTTAAAGCCTCAAAAGCTTTGGCTTGCTCCTCTCCCCACTTAAAAGGTTTATCCTTTTGGATTACCTCGGTCAAGGGGGCTGCTATGGTACTAAAACCTTTGACAAACCGCCTATAAAAACTAGCCATCCCATGAAAGCTTCTAACATCCCTTATGGATTTTGGAATTGGCCAATTCTTAATAGCGTCTATTTTATACTCATCAACCTCAACCCCCCTTGAGCTCACAACAAAACCCAAGAAAACAACTTCATCAACATAAAATGAGCACTTTTCAAGATTAGCATAAAGTTGTTCCTTCCTAAGAACATCAAACACACATCTCAAATGCTCAACATGATCATGCATGGTCTTGCTATAAATCAAAATATCATCAAAATAGACAACCACAAATTTCCCTATGAAGGGTTTCATCACATGATTCATGAGGCGCATAAAAGTACTAGGAGCATTAGTGAGACCAAAGGGCATCACCCACCATTCATATAGACCAAACTTGGTCTTGAATTCCATTCATCACCGGGGTTTATCCGAATTTGATGATAACCACTCCTAAGATCAATCTTTGAAAACACACAAGAACCATTTAACTCATCAAGCATATCATCTAACCTAGGGATAGGATGACGATACTTTACCATAATTTTGTTGATGGCTCGACAATCAACACACGTGCCCTATGTCCCATCTTTCTTTGGAACCAATAGAACCCGCATGACACAAGGGCTCATACTTTCTTTCACATAATCTTTGTTGAAAAGTTCCTCAACTTGTCTTTGTAGCTCCTTGGTGTCCTTTGGATTGCTTCGATACGCCGGCTTGTTTGGAAATTGTGATCCCGACACAAAATCAATTTGATGTTCAGTTCCCCTAAGAGGAGGCAATCCACTTGGAAGATCCTTTGGGAAGTCATCCTCATAATCCTACAAAAGAAAGGAAATAGAATTGGGAAGAGGATAAAAAGATTGGTTAGTTTGTAAGACCTGATCCCTATGGGTGATAAGGATCAAAGAACTCTTGGCCTCCACTTCCTCCCTTATCTCCTTGTAATTGGCCAACACGACTTGGGCCTTTCCCTTCAACTTCCTCCTTTCCTCTTCTTCATTTCTCTCAGATTCTACCAGCCCCTCTTCACTCCTTTTCTTCTCCCTCAACTCACTTATCCTTTGATACACTTCATTGACTTGCGAGGGTGATATAGGGTGAAGGACATATTTATGATCATCCAACACAAGTGAATACTTGTTGGTCCTTCCTTCATGGTTAGTTGAATGATCATATTGCCAAGGTCTCCCGAGTAGCACAAGACAAGCTTGCATTGGGACCACATCACATAGAACCTCATCTTGGTACTTTCCATTCTTGAGGTTGATCAACACTTGTCTATGAACTCTCAATTCTCCACACTCACTCAACCATTGAAGTTTGTAAGGTGTAGCATGCTTAGTGGTAGGAAGTTTCAATAATTCCACTAAACCAGTGCTAGCAACATTGTCACAACTCCCACTATCAATAATCAAGGAACACACATTATCTTTGATAAGGCACTTGGAATGAAATAGATTCTCTCTTTGGCTTGGGTCATCCAGGGCCTTGCTAATAATCACTCGCCTCACCATAAATAGAGGAACGTTATACTCTCCTTGTTGAGACCAAGCTTCTTCATTGAGAACCTTCCTCATCAAACCATTAGGAACGACAATATCTTTTCCCTCACATGGATCTTGTTCCTCATCTTCATCACCTTCAAACTCATCCTCTTCTTGGGTATCATCTTCACAACCCTCTTCTTGTTCTTCCCCTTCACCAAGATATAATTCCCCTCCTTGAACTAGCACATTCAAACGATTGGGACATTCACACATCATATGACCCCATCCCCTACACTTGTGACATTGAACACCTTTAGGAAATTTAGTCGGGTCATTGTTACCTTCTCCTCTTGGTGGGTACTTTGGAGTGTTTCCTTCGAAGGGCTTCTTCTCATAAGGCTTATTGAAGTCCTTACCTTTGTTCCAACCCCAAGATGCTTGAGCTCCCCCTTTGTTCTTGTTACAAGAATTTGAAAATGAGATACCCATGTACTTAGGTACTTTTTCCTCCTTGATTTCCCGCTCTACCTCCCCGGCCACTTCAAAGACCTCACTCAAATTGGCAAACTTGTGAATAGTTAATTTAGAAGAGATCTCTTTGTTCAACCCTACCTTGAAGCGAATAATGGCATGCTCTTCATTCTCTTCGTATTCTGGCTTCAAAACCAAGTTTTGGAACTCATCATGATAAGCCTCAATACTTTTGCTTCCTTGCCTCAAGTTGTACAATTTGGCAAGTAATCCTTTGCGGAATCTCTTTGGCACATACTTGACTCTCATAAGCGCTTTCAATCCGGTCCATGGTGGAGGATGACCTTCTTGAATGACTAAGTGATACTTCTTCATATATTCCCACCATGTAACAACATATCCTTCAAATTGAGCAATAGCATAAAAACTCTCCTTGACCTCCATCAAATCATTAACTTGAAAGATCCTATCACAAAGCGACTCCCATTATAGATAAGCATCGGGATTGCATTCCCCTTTGAATGATGGAAGGTTAGTCTTGATAGAGTTGATACCAACATCTCGGCCTCCATGGCCACCTTGGTCATTGTGGTAGTAACCTCTTTGATGCTCTCCTTGATAGCAGTTACCATGTTCTTCTCTAGCTTCTTGACCATGCTCTTGATTGGCATACACTTCCCGTTGTTCTCCTCCTTGAGGGTGGTTTCCATATTGTCTCCTTCCATGTGGCATTTGACCCAATCTACCTCCCGGTCCTCTTTGTAACACTTGACCTCTTGGTCAATTCCTTGGAGTCTCATTCCATGGCGCTTCCTCACCTTCACCTTCATATCCTCCTTGGTACTCATCAATCCACACCTCATTCATGGGATTTGGTTGTGGTTGTGGCATTTGGTAGGGAAGATTTTGGTTAAGTGGTGTTTGGTAAGGTCAGTTTTGACTTGGTGGAGCTTCTTGACTAATCGGGAAATGGAATGGTCGATTGGTACTTTGGCTATTTGAACCCAATTGGATTGGTGTTGGGTTCAAGGCTTGGTGGAGGGTTGCAGGTGTGATAGTAGGAGAATTAGTGTGATCGTGTCCACTTGTGGAAGCACAAAATGTAGCTTGTGGTGTAGAGTTAACCCGACCTTCCACATTACCTATCTTCCATCCTCGATATATTACCCTTCATGGTGGACAATTCCCCTCCTATATTCTCCATCGTCCACTTCATATTGGTAAGGACCTCCATTAAGGATTCCAAAGTGACACCCGGTAGGTGGTTGAGTTTCACTTCCGGTTTCCATTGTACCTAGCAATAAGATAGCTCAAAAAACAACAAACAACGTTAGCGTTAGTAAAATGAACTCAAAAATCACTCGTGTTTACACACCTTTGATTGCCTCTCAAATTGGCGCGGCTAATGTTGACAATTGTTTATACTCGGTTGATCACAAGGTGTCAATTTCTACTCTTGGACGGAATGGATTCTTGTTTAAAGAAAGATGGTTGACTCGATTAAAGCAAAAAGGACTTGAATCAAGAAGTTAACTACGAAGTGAAACGAATAAAAGTACAAAAATAAGTGGCACTAACAAAGAAGATAATTCAAGAACCAATAATCAACAAGTAGATCAAGTACGAGTTGAGAATTAGTTTAAGAATCTTGAGAACGCTTGAGAGTCAAAGAAAAGAAACTAAGAATTTAGAACCTGAGATTTGGAGCGTAAACTGAGTTTTCAATCACCAAATGACCTATTTTCTTCGCCAAAAGTGAAGTTCAGCTCGCCAACTTGAAGATGGAATCGCCAAACTTAACAGTTTGCCAAGGCAACTCAGTGATCTGGGTGGAAGTTCGGTGGAGTGCCAAGAGGACTCGGCGAGCAAGGCTGAGCTCGCCGAAATTTCCAATAGCTCCCAGCAATTGCAAGGCCAGTCGGTGACCAACCTGCCCAAAGGGAGAGGCGTTGAGTGGGTTGTGCGAGCAAAGTCGAGCTCGCCCAATTCCCAGCGTCTTCTCCTGGAGACCTCCAAATATGTGAACTTGTGGTCCCCCCTGCACTTGTCCTTTAGTATTTACCCCTTTTTTGGTAAATTCTCATTTGTACAAACACTTTTACACTTTCTCTTTCTTCTCTTTTGGAATCAAACTCCTTCTTTTTAAATATTCCTTCTCTTGAAGATTTGAATGTTCTTCAAGAACTCAAGAACAAGATGAAGACCCAAAGATTAACCCTCCAGATTTTTAGCTTGGAATTTCACAAAAAATTAGATACAAGCTCTCCTTGATATAGGGAACAAAGCCCAATACTTTTTAGCCTTCAATTCCTTGCCAAAATCTACAGATTTCAAAACCAACTTGTGTCTTCTTCAAGCTTCTTCAAGTCTCCAATGTTGGTTTCTTCAATAGTGAATAAAAACCCTTCTAATCTCTGAACTAGACTCAAATAAGGTTAGGGAACACAAATCCAACCTTGGAAACTTCAAACAAGACTAAAATCAACAAAACCCATTTTGCGAATTCTTCAAAAACGTTTTTGACTTTTTTTTTGTTTGTAACAACCCAAGACTAGAATCGTAGGAACGAATCTAAGCGTTGCTCTGATACCAAATAATGTAATTCCTAAAAGGGAATCACAATAAAGTGTGAAAATCAAAATACAGAAAGTAAATATAGATAGATAGACACACAAAGAGGAAACAAAAAGCAACCAAAGGGTATATTAAACCCAATGACCTCAATCCGTTAATCCTACATAGCATCTAACTCTTACGACGACTTCAAAGGGAATTGAACTCCCAAGCAACCGATGTTGCTAAGCAATGTTCAACAAAAGCTTCACCAAGCTCTCAACACTCAACATGAGTTTTCAGTTTTCAATATTCAAAATAATCTAAGTCTAAAATAGACCCAAACTAGCTATTTATAATTTTAGGTAAAAAGGCCCAAAAGTGACCCAAAATGACCAATGGGCGAGCTAAGTCGAGCTCGCCCAATTCACTTAGAGATTCACCCACTGGTCGATGATGATTCTTGCTTGGTTCTTGATCCCAGCCACGTTATATAACTTTGGGCGAGCTGGGGTCATCACCCAAGCCCTTGGGCGATCCGCTAATTGGCTCTGGCTCGCCAAAAGGGTCAGTACTCCCCCATGCAATCCTCAAGGCATGGGATACTTTGTTTGCCATCAACACCATCTCGAGGACCTCTAATTTCATGAATAATCCTTGCATATTTTGAAGGTCTCGTGCTTGGCTTCTAGTGAATGGCCTTGATGTAATCCGGATTGCATCACTACTAGACACTGCTTCATAGACCCCATAGGATATTTGAACCTAATGCTCTGATACCAAGTTTGTGATGCCTCAAGCCTGGGTGAGATGGACCGCCACTCGGTGCCTTAAATTGATACCTCACATGACCATGCAGACCACTTAACTGAACATACCTACAAGGGACAGAAACAAATGATATTAAGTAACGCATTGATCATCAACTAGAATGCAAAGCTATTCTTTTATACTTATAAAAGTCATTAGCGCATATGATATCTTAGTGGACCCATAGGGCAGTATGGAAGACATAACTCTAACTATATGAACCTGATTTGGACATAGTCTACGAAGCCTCTAACATATAACATGATCCATAAATATGGCGAGACAAGGCCCCGACGTACCTTAATCCATCTATGTAAATCATATGAAAAAAGATAAGGCCCTTAGTGGAATTGGGTTCAC
Organism: Solanum etuberosum; assembly: GCA_029582245.1. Lineage (NCBI taxonomy): Eukaryota > Viridiplantae > Streptophyta > Magnoliopsida > Solanales > Solanaceae > Solanum > Solanum etuberosum. The sequence continues at coordinate 35,552 of JAJONR010000782.1, forward strand.
TACTCTAGATAAAAATCTGCAAGGGGTTCCCGCCAAGAAACTTCCCATCTAAAATATGTGTACCTGCAGTGTGAGTGCAGCACCCCCAACATAAGGACGTGAGTAGATATGAAATTTGTACTCGTATGTAAGACGAGTTGAGAACATGATAGTTAGTGAAAATCATATAAGAGAACACAACATATTAGGGTAGCAATACTTGGAAACTGCAAACATACTATAGATCTATTGCAAAACTTATGATCATTTAAGTAGAAGTACCTCTTCTTGCCAAAAGGATAACACATATACATGTATCAAAACCAAATGAATCAGCATAAAATGAGACATAATTAAATTCCCTTTTTCTTTTAAAGAAAATATCTCTATTTCATCATGATACTTTACTATAACGTATGTATCACTTAAGAAAGTAAGCAATGAGGGGATAATAGCAGAAGAACTGATAAGCTACATGGAGTTTATAACATACAAGTGGAGGAGAACAAAATGGGATTTAACATAAGGACAAGTGAGTTGTGAAGACATGTAGCATTTGACTAAATGATTCATAAGACATGTAGCCACATAAGCAAGTGGATTGTAAGACAAACATATAAGAAAGTGAACTGGAGACATGCAGTTATATAAGCACGTGGACTAGGAGACACACACATAAGAAAGTGAGCTGTAAGAACGTAATTAAAAACAATTGAGCCATCAAGGGCATAACACATTAACAAGAAGGCAATGGCACGTGAGTTATGAGATTATGCGACACTCGAACAGATAACTATGAGAATATATGACATATGAAAAGGTGAATTATGAGATTAGATGACACGTCAAAGTAACTATGTGAACACATGACACGTGAACAAGTGAACTCTTAGAATGGAGAACATCTGAACCAGTGAACTATTAGAACATATAAACACATGAGCAACCGGGGCATCTGGAAACTTGGAACAACCTATAGGATCATAATGCCATGTTTTACCATTCTCAACACGTTTATCAATTTTCTGTGTATCTGACTATTAGCACTTGGGCACATGATATATTACTATACTTGGATGACTATACATTACATTCTTTTCATACTCTTTGTTGCTTTATAATCTTTGTAAGGCATGTAATACAAGTGACCAACTGATCAATGGTAGATTGAGATCGGCCCATAATTATATAGATTGAGATCGGCCCATGCTAGGTATTTCAACCCTTGAGCTGCCACCCATAATTATATAGATTCACTTTACCTTATATATTTGATCTTTGAGATTTTTCTTTTGGTGGTCATAATCTTTTGAGCTTTAGTACTATATACCAGTGATGTAGACATGTGAAAAAAAAATACTTGAGGCAGCAAAAATGATATTGGAAGCAAAATGTAACTTCGATGTAACACTTAGAAACTTATGACTCAATGAGCTTCATTAGTTACAAAGAATATATACAAACAATCTATGAAGGTCTTTTTGGAAAGTGGGGACATTAGGACATGCTGCATGGTTCATTTAAAACACGTTTCAACTTTTCAAATGGGGGCATACATGCATTTCAAATGGAAGCGTGCAACTCCTCTTATGGAGAGGTAAGGACTATATAAGATGTTACGATAGCTTAACACTTAGTAGTCTATGTCAAATGAAAGGGTGAATAAATATGTGAACTAATGATGCACATGGACAGATCCAAAATAAGAGATTAGTGTACATTCCATGTAAGGAGTTATAAATTGTATAATGGACAGAATATATCCGGCCTATGAAAACTCATAACATGTGTAATGTAGGATGTTATTGGATCAATGACTCCTTATTTATTTTAGAGGATAACTTGTGAAACTTACTGTTTAGAGTACTTTTATAATACTCGTACTTGAAAGTATTACATCATCGATATAGGATAATGAACACATATTGAAGTACTTTGATACATTTGTGAAACCATGGCAGTAGAAGGATATTAAATAAATTAGAGATTATACACCATCACAAGATATCTTTAACCACAAGGATCACTTAGAAAGCTTGCTTTGTTGGTAGCCAGAATATAGGACTTCATGCCAAAGAATATTAAATTGAATAGTCTTACATACCTTGTCTCCCGAACAGTACTATGTAGTATCATGATTCAAACTTTTCTTTAAGGTGCTAATCTACAATAATGGCAAGTAATAGAGCTAATATTGGCAGCTAACCAACAAGCTTGGATCACTTCAACTTACCAAAACAATAGGCAGACAACATGCTCGTAACCCCTCTATTATTGGGTGTTCCTTTCACACATTCCCTTCTCATATTTTTACACAACTTATGAATTTCTCATGAAGTCTCCCGGCACTGCCCGAGCTTCAAAACACCCAGACAAATAAGTAGACACATAATGGGTAGGAAGCCTGCAAAACCCTCAATTTAAATGGTACATCACTACACCCTTCGTTTCTTCCCTGAAAACACTTCACATGACTTTCTATTAAGGCCAGCCAACACTATAAATTATAATATAAAATATACAGATCGATTACATCATAATAGAGTCAATAGGTCAAGAAATAGACCAGTACGATATTATGTAGAACACCTAGCGGGCATAAAGCTCCACAATTTTCAAAAATGGTGTTTCAACACCCAACTATCCCATACTTACAAAACAACACGTTTACTTACCATACATAGGCATAAAACAGTGTCCTTCACCACCAAATGAATGCAACTATCCGCCCAATAATGATCCAAGATTCACCATATTAGGCAGCTACAAACCTTTTATTATAATCACTAAAGCTTAAACTCATGAATTCCGGTCATAGTCCCATTATTTCATAAAAATAACCTAGAGAAATCTCACCCAATCTGATATATATATTGAGATGAAATGGGGAAGCAAGATTACCTAAATTTCTGCAAATTTAGACCTTGACTTGCAGTTCTTCAAGGGCTTGAATTAACCTTCAAACTTGGCTTTGAAATAGGAGGACTTCTTCAAGAATCCGAGATATAATTTGAGACAGATTCTTGAAGTTAAGAGGTGAAGAGATAAACCTTGAGAAAAATCATAGAATTTATGTATGTAAAATAATAAGAGAACATCAGCCAAGTCGTTGGCTTAAAAGAATCTCCACCGCTTTCATTTTTCTCTTTATTTTGGACCACACAAATGGTTAAATAGGTTATCCACCTACTTGGCCCTTTGAGCTGGTCAAGGAGTCCAAGTAGGTGATGCACCTACTTTGTCCTTTTGGCTGGTCATTAAGACTTAGTAGGTGAAGCACATAGGTGAAGCGCATAGGTGAAGCAAGTAGGTGAAGCACATAGGTGAAGCACATAGGTGAAGAAAGTAGGTGAAGCACATAGGTGAAGCAAGTAGGTGAAGCACATAGGTGATTTACTTGATTCAAATTTTCATTTCTGCCCAAATCATTCATTTTAGCCTTATCTTAGCTAATTGTATATATACTTTAACCCTTGGTCTTTAGGCTTCGATTACGACCTCATTCTCCTAAATAATAATAGGTTTGTCGATGTGAACTTAGTCTTACAAATGATGGGGGACGTCGGGTGTTATAGACGTTATGTATGGGCTAGGCCCAATTTCATTATATTGTTCTAGATGGCTATATTGAGACAAGTGTTTTAGACTTCTGCTTTTGTTTTATAAAAAATATTGGACTTGGACTATTGTTATACTCTTATTATTCTCTATATTTTGTGTTATGAGAGCTAAGTGGCTTGTATGGGGTCCTTCGGGATTCTATACGCCATGTTACATCTAGGGGGTACCCCTGGGTCATCGTGACACTATGTTTTCTGCTGGGCTTTCTATAACACTGTGTAACACCCCGTAACCGAAAGAGGAAAGTTTGACAAATTGTTAGAACTTCAAGGTGCCACCCACGAGGACTAACCACGCCCCGTGGTTGGACCCATGCCCCGTAGGTGGGCCTCGTGGATGGGCACCATGGGAGGCAGTATGGGGCAGTGAACCACGACTAGGACCCATGGTCCGTCGGCGTGGTCTCGTGGGTGGGGCCTGTGGGACGATTAAATTGAGGACTTAAGGGTCTTTTCTGGATTTAATTAGAACTAAGTGGGGTCGTTTTGACTAAGCCTAGACTACCTATATAAGTATTTTTAACCCCAAAATCCTCCATCTTAAGTCATTCTCTCAAATCCCAAAATAAAATCCAAAACTCCTCTAAAAAATCCTCTCTCTAGAAGTGGGAAGAAGAAGAAGAAGAAATTGGAGCTAGGTCAAGAGAAAGTCTCCCAATCTCCAAGCTTTTGAGGGCATTGTAACCAAGGTATGTTATCTCTTCATCCATGGATATCTTCCATCCATGGAGTCCCTTAGATGATGATCATGATATCTAGGGCTTGCGAGTAAAGCTTATGATGTGAATTGTTAGTAATTGATGTTATTGTTGTGGAAGGATACTTCCCACATAAATTGCCTAATTATGAATGTATGTATGTGAAAGACTTGCTCACATAAATGATTCTAGGTTTGAAAGTAATGCTCACCTAAAATGAATCTAGACTAAAAGAAGATGTAATTGTCGAGGCTAGAGGTGATTACCCTTGACCTCCATGTGAAAGGATATGAGGTAATTCCTATACTCCTTAGAATTGAACAAGAGGTGAGTCCCCATGTTCCTATTATGATGAATGGACATGGAGGCGAGTACCCATGCTCCTTATGAAATGATGTGGAGGCGAGTACCCGTGTCATATGATGAGGTTGTGGAGGCGAGCACCCGCAATCTAAAAGTAAGTAAGGCAAGAAGTGAATACCCATTAGCCTTTGTAAGTTAGGCAAAGAGGCGAATCCCCATGTCTTTAAAAGTAGGTATAAACTATGTGAACTATCTTATGAAGAACGAATAGCTTGGATTGTTGCTTGAGGTACCTTCCATGAGGTAAGTTGACTAAGAGGTGATGACCCAAGTCTTGACTAAGGATGAGTAAGGTTACTTGAGAAGTATTCCTTTCTTATTATGATATTGATGTATGTGAATGATTATGCTTATGGTTTTTATTGACTAACCATGATGTTTATGTTGTTTATGTTAGCTATCATATTTAGTACTTAATTGTACTAACGCATACTTTGCCTACATTATTATCAAATGTAGGGTCCGGCGACTTACATACTCACACTTGTAGCTAGCTTCGTTGTTGATCAAGGAAGTGAAGATGTGGTGAGTCATCATTGTGATCGAGGATGTGATCACTCATTTCTATCATGTTTTTCCTTTATGTTTAGGACTATTGTATGGGCTGCGTCCCAAGACCTTATTCATGTTGTTTTAGATGGTTTGAGACTATGGTATTAGACTTCCGCTCGTTTTTATAAAAAACTTTGATTGTATTGAAGAGTTTTGATTCTCGCTCATTTCTATTACTTTATGTTACGATATGTTAAGTGGCTTGTACGAGGCCTCTCGGGCTCTTGTACACCTTGTTACATCTAGGGGGTACTCCTGGGTCCTGACACACTGGTTGATTCGTTAGAGTTACTAACTGAAAGGTTCTCTGAGTTTGAGCACAACTTTTATGAACTGGTTCTTTTGTGTGGTGTTGCTCAAGTGTAACATGTGTATTTTCTGTCTCAGCATTCCATCTTTGTTGCCGACATTTGAGAATCGGCTTCTTGAATGTATTTCAACAATCCTTTCAAGATCTCATCATGCAATGTCAAGACAATCAGCTTTTTTGAGTCGAGTTACCCCCTAATTACCAGAACTGAGTGGTTCTGCGCTAGTTCCACTTCCTTTGCAAACTCTTCCTCATTTTAATTTCAAGGTTTGTCTTCTATATTTTTGTGTACTTTATTTCCCTTTTTGATAGTTTAATTTGATTGTGGATTTGGGGTTACAGGGCCATGATCTTCCTGAGTTTGCAAGGGGGTCTGTTGTTGTATATTTAGAAGATGAGGATGGAGCAACACAGAAGAATGTTGTGTTGTGTTGCTGCAAACTAATAGCAAATTCTTTTTTAGCGACGTCTTCTTCTCAATTTAGTCCTAGTAGAATCAATCGCGCTAGTGGAAAGCGATGTCAACTAGTCGAAAGAAGCAACTTTTTAGTGCGTGGAATTGGGAGTCACTAAGGGTAAGGAAACTGAACTCAGTTGCAATTCATTGAGTTGATTATGTTTTTGTGGATCAAAATACTAACTCGATCTGATGATGTGGTTTGCTGTAGAAATGCTTTTTCGGTGTTTGAGAATGCGGTAATCTTAAAAGATTCAGACAAAAGATGCCTTGACTCACATAATCGGGACATGTGCTACCAATTACCAAATACCACTATGCTGCACAATCATGTGCTTCAATTTTTCTTCTGGTTCACAAATATGATTTCGCAGTTTCCCATTTCTCGATTTGTAAGATATTTTATTATATTCCATGACTACTTTAGTTTCACACATTTATGTGCTTGTTTTAGTCTCCTTAACAAAGAATAATATAATATGCTCAAATAGTCATATGCTATGGGAATTGGACCCATTATTATCTCTGCTTGTGATATGATAAGAGCTAGTTTATCATCAAAATGTGCAGGAACACAGGGGAGTTCATGATGTCAAGATACAGGGAGGTTGCTGAAATTGTTCTAAGATACCTGGAGCACTGTGATCGCCTAATTCGCCTCAGCATAACTTCTTTACTTCCTCGAATTGCCCATTTCCTGCATGATCGATTTGTGACTAACTATTTAGGTCTGTAACATTTGACTTCATTTTAGTGATTTAATCTACTTTTACTAACTGGAAAATCTAGATGAATGAGATTTGAATCTTCAATGTTGACTACAGTATCTCAAAATTGTTGATTTTACTTCTACAGGTATGCATGAATCATATACTTCATGTCCTTAAAATACCTACAGAATGTGCCAGTGGGTTCATTGCTATTGGGGAGATGGTAGGTGCTCTGGATGTTGAACTCATTAAATATTTGCCGACAATAAACTCTCACTTGCGTGATGTGGTATGTTATATATGTCATTGCAGATTTTTTTTTTGTCACGATCCAGGGATACACCTTAGATGTAACATGGCATACAAGACCCCGAGAGGCCTCATATAAGCCACTTAGCTTTCATAACATATGATAATAAAAATGAGCGGAAAATTTAAAACATTTTTCAACCAACATCAAAGTTTTATATCAAAAGCGGAAGTCTATTACACTTTGTCTCAAACTATCTAAAACATGAATATCTTGAGACACAGCCCATACAATATTGTTCAAAACATAAAAATGAAAGAACATAAGAGACATGGTGACCAAATCCTTGAATGCTATGATGACTCACCAATATTCAAGTCTTGCTTTACTAAGATCCAAGCCACGGGGATGAGAGTCGAGATCACCGAACCCTACATTTGGATATGAAATGTAGGCAAGAGTATGCGTTAGTACAAACATGTACTAATTATGATAGCTAGCATAAACATCAACATATACATAAGAGTTAGACAATATAGGTCATAAAGCATAAATGCACATAATAGATCATATCAACATATGAGGAATACTTCTTGAACTAACCTCAAATCAACCTTACTCATCATGGAAGGCAACTCAAGCAATAATCCAAGCTCATCATTCATCATAACATAGTCTATATTATATTTTATAGACATGGGGAATCACCTCTTTCCTTTCTATAAAGGAACATGGGTAGTCGCCTCTAGTCCTTCTTAACATATGGATCATGGGTACTCACCTCTAGTCCAACTTCATGTGACTTGGGTATTCACCTCTTGTCATTCTATAGGGATCATGGGTACCTCTTGCCCAAATCATATCTTATTAACGTGGGAATTCGCCTCTTGTTCAACTTTGAGGAATAAGGGTAATCACCTCTTTATTCTACTCCATGGAATACGGGTAATCGTCTAATATCCATCACATTTGGAGGTCATGGGTAATCGCCTCTAGCCTCATAAATTTCTTAGTCTTTAGCATTAGATTGATTTTAGTTGAGCAATTCTTTCAACCTAGAATCATTCAATGTGATAAAGCCTTTCACATTCATAATCATAAACAATTCATATGGGAACTATCTCTTCCACAACAATTACATCAATAGTCAACAATTGACAACATAAGCTTTACTCTCAAAGCACTATATCTCTGTCACGCTCCAAGTCCCATTGAGACAGACAGACACTTGATGCCCTAAAGAACCGAGAGAACCAACTGATGACTTGTGCTTATCGTACATACAACTATGATAACTATACATCTTTGATGAGTAAAGGTCAAGTACGTTAACAAAAGACCAACATAGATAGGCCCAAAATAAATGTACATGCTAGGCCGTTGAAACCTTAATTACTAGAAACAAGACATAACCACGCTTTACTTTGACATTTAGTCTATAAAGCCTCTAAAAGATAAACACTTAGCTTATAACGGGATAGGACCCCATCATACCCCTTAACTAATATATAATTTCAAATATATGCTAGAGACTCGGCAAAGCCCTGAAGCAACCTGGAGCTCACCAAAGGTCACTGAGTATCCTATGCTTATATTGAGGGATTCTATTAGCTTGAGTACCTGTACCTGTGGCGTGAAACACAACATTCCCCAGGAGGGACGTCAGTACAAAAGAATGTACTGAATATGTAAGGCATAAAGTAACCATATGAAAAATAAGAGCTCAAGTGAAATCAAGTACAAATGCACAAATATTCCGTATAGATAAGGATAATAGACCACCTTTGATTATACTTATGGAATCCCATACCTTACATTCACCTTTGCTTATACTTGAGGAATCCTGTACATTGCATTCTTTGGTTATACTTGAGGAACCATGTACATTAGATTCTTTGGTTATACTTGGGGAATCATTTTCCATTCTTGGATTTATTTTACTCATCTTTTCTTTATAGACTTTGTAGCATGTGACACAATGACCAGCTGATCAGTGGTAGGAGAGGATGACCCATGCTAGGCATTATAACCCCTGGGATGGGGTCCTCATAAATAAACAAATCGAGATCGACCCATGCTAGACTTTTAGCCCCTGGGCTGCCACCCATAATAATATAGATTGGGATCGGCCCATGCTAGGTATTACCACCCTTGAGTTGCCACCTTTAAGCACAAGAATTAGGATTGGCCCATGCTAGGTATTTTAACTCAGCCGCTGAGCTGCCACCCATAATTGTATAGATTCACTTTACCTTGTCTCCTTAATCTTTGAGATTGTTCTTTTCATGTTCATAACTTTTTTGAGATTTAGGACTATATACCAGTGATGTGGACATGTGGATCAATTAGTTGAGGCAGAAAATAATGATATAGGAAGCAAATGTAACTTTGTTGCGCTACTTAGGAACTTATATGACTCATTAACTTCATTTGGGCACAAAGAAAATATACATGTTATCCACGAAGGTGTGTGGCAACTACCTTACATGTAGCAAATGATTCATTAAGATGTATATCAAGTGAGCAAGTGATTCTGCTTAAAAGATGCTTCATTTTAAACACGTTGGACATTTCACATGGGGCATACGATAGCTAAACATTTAGTAGATACTGTAAATTCTCCAATGTAGAGGCAAAGACTATATAAGATGATACGATAGCTAAACACTTAGTATACAATATCAAACTAAGAGTGCCTAAACATCCAAACTAATGAAGCACATGACATAACCCAAATAAGGGTTGCACATTCCACGTAAGGGGACATAAAATGAACAATTGATATAATATGTATCTGACATATAAAATACATGTAACATGTATAATGTTGGATCTCATTAACTCAATGAACCTCATTTGAATTGGTGGATAACTCATGAAATTTACTGTTTAAAGTACATTTTTCAACTAATACTTGGAAGAATAAACACACCAATATTGGCAAATGAACACGTATAGAAGTAGTTTGACATAATTTGAAAACTTAGACTGTATAAGGAAGACCATTATCTACATTGGAGATTGTACACCCTCACATTGTATCTTTTACCACGGGGATCACTTAGAGATCTCAATTTGTTGGTACACAAAATATAGGACTTCATGCCAAAAGATATGGGATCAAATAGCCTTACATACCTCAATTCCCAATTCATATAGCTTACGAAGTGTCAACCTATCCTTTAACGTCATAGTCTTCATCTACAACAAAAAATCATTAAGGCTAATATTAGCATCTTACCAACCAACTCGGGATATTTCAACTCATCAAAACAGTAGCCAGGCAGCCATCCCATAATCCTTCTAATTGATTGTTTTCTTTCACAAATTATGTTTGTTATAGTTATTTACACGAAACAACCTTCCCATGGGACAGGCAGTGAGCTTACAAAAACATTAATTTAATGGTGCATCACCATAGCTTATATATCTGCCCCCTAACAGCTTTCTGCAATCATTCTCTAAGTACATCCATGACCTCCCACAAACAAATCAATACAATAGTAGTCCTCAACACTCCAAAATAATCAAAAGACTTGAATTTATGGTTTTCAATCACCATCCCAGGAGTTGCAATAAACAAGTAAGTATATAATTCTCGAATAAACAAATAATTAGAGATTGTGGCAACGCCTTACCTTGGCTATCTAAATATGTTATTCTCCTTCAATTACTATTTTTGTAACCTTCTCTTATTCTTTGGATGAGAGTGGCAGAACCTTGGCTGCCAACACATATATCTATCTCTATTTCACTCCCCTTGAAGAACTGTCCAATATACTTGAAGCAATAGAGGAGAGAAGGGGATCTTCTGGCTGCTTTGGAAGAAACAAGATGAAAAATACTTAGAACCCTAGTGGGAATATTGGGTGGCTATTTCATCTTGAGAGAGAGAAATATATGAACTTGAGATCTTAAAATTTGGATAAGAGGAAAATGAGATATTTGTCTTAGATTTTTTGCCTTAATAGGTTCCTTTTGCCACCTTTCTTGTACTTCATTTGCAGCCAACATGTGTCTTTAATTTAGGCCACACATTTAAGTAGGTGATGCACCTACTTTTCCATTCAAATTATTTCTTGTGGGCTTTGAAAGATTGGGCCTTGGACTGCCATTCTTTTTCATTTTTTCCCCCTTTTCTTGGACAGATTGGGCCTCAAATTGATTACTTAATGTAGCCTCCATATGGCCAATAAGTCAAAGAAGGTGATGCACCTACTTGGTCCTTTTAACTTGGTCCATATACCTTAAGTAGGTGATGCACCTACTTGTCACCTAGTAGCTTAATTTAGTCAAGCAATCACCTCACTTATTTTACACCATTTTCCATATGTTAGTTTCTTTACAAGATCTCAACACCAATACTCACTTGATCACTTATGATTTTAATATCAAATATCACCTTTTACTATCTCGAGTTCAAATATTTTTTCACGTTCACTTAGTTGTATAAGTGTTGGAAGGTATGGGGTATTACATCATCCCTCCCTTTGGATCATTCATCCTCGAATGAGAGGTGTTACTCAAAACAAGGTTATCTGTGTGTATTTTTCAAAACTCTTGCCAGAATCCCCTTCGTAAATCAAACTACCCAAAACATATCAGCTGACCAAAAGCACGTATGGGAATAGGGCATTGCAGCAGATGTAGCATATGTAATAATCAAATGAAAAGTAAGTCTCCTCTTATCCATATATAATCAAGTAACAATTATGTACACCAAAATTTATCGTTCTCTCCCTTTCATAAACCAGCCTAACAAATACTTGGAATACAAGAATTGCAAATATTAGAACACGTTAACTAATGTGAAACAAACCTATGAACAAGTTGATAGATGCATATGTTATAAACGTGTAGGAAAGATACATAATATAGGACCATGGAAACTTTCCTATCCTTTTTCTACATATAAGGGATGTACTAAAATTTACTAGGTCCCCAACCTTTTCTAGCAAAATCCTTTGTTCATCCCGATAAAGGGGAAACTTTATCTCAACGTGTTTAATACTTAAGTCAATAAGAGTAGAGGGGTATAACATTTTAATGCATAAGCCACATGAAGCCTATGACACATAAGCAAGCAGCATGTGTGAACAATGAGCCATAAAGAAGTACTTTTAGCATATTAACAAGTGCACATAAGAGACATACGATGCATAAACATTTGAGTTATAGGGACATATGTTGTAAAAGTCAGTAATATATAAGGAAGTGAGCTAGATGGCATAAACTGTAAGACATTTAGCACATGGGAAGATGTATTACAAAAATTTATTACATAAGAATGTGGACTATGATCTATGCTGTTATAAATCACATGATCACGTGAACTATCACATGAATAAATATACTTCATGAAATATGATCAAGTGGGTGACACATGGACAAATAAACTTTGGGGCCTATAATGTTTAAACAATTAGGCTATGAGGCATGTAACATATATGTAGATGGTCTATGTAGCATATGATATACATACAAGTAACTTGTGGTACATATAACCCATGAGCAAGTAATTTATAATGCGCATAGAATATGAGCCATTAATCTATAATGAATATAAAAAATGGACAAGTGATTTATGGCAAGTTATTGGCGAAATAAGGCAACATCCTATAAAACGTATAACACTAAGCGAGTTTTTTTTAAAGCAAATAACACCCACATGCAAGTGTTTTAAGACATATGTAACATGTGTGAAAATGATCCATAAAGGGTATATGAGTACAAATAGTTGAGCTATAGGATATATAACATGTTTATTGTATAGGCAACCAGAGCCTTTGAAACCAGGAGACATCTTATATAAACACTCCACCATATCTTAAGTACAAAGCTACTACCACTAGTTCAAATTCCTGGGTACATTTTCACTTGTTTTTATTTACTCACCTAAAAACATATGCAATTGATTTTCTATGCTGTCTTTTAACTCTTGAGAATTTTTCTCACAAGTGTTACGACCATTAGAATCGAGCAACTTTCTTAGTAAATTCAAACATTGGGGTCAAGGGTGGGAGAAGTATCCTATAATCTTCTGTAGTAATGAGGGTCTGAGACAACACAAAAAGTTAGGCATGTCCTAGCTAATGGATTTTCTGTAACGATATAACAAGTGAGTGTGCTCCAACCCTTTTCCATGAAAAGGAACCAATTAAGAACAATTGGCATATATGATCAACCATCCTCTCCTTTTGTCAACCTATGATTGCAACATTATTTAGTTTTCTCCATACACATGCATAATAATCCATCTTTATTTTGTATGAGTGATGTAGGTGCACCCTAGGGTACAACACTGGTCAATGTATCTTCTATCAATGCAATCTTTTGATCTACCTCTTTATTCGTCTAACTATTAAGATTGGGTACTAAAATTTACATCAATACTACAATGTTTTCTCTGTCTAACAAAAGTATAAAAAAACAATTGTTTAGGGAGTTCTTTTGGTGCACCTTTTCAACTGGTTAGGATCCAAGAGTCAATATCTCTCTATCTCTCTGTTTTTCCACATCACACGATTAATAAAAATCCTCTATAATAAGGACATAACCTATGTCACATATTCCTTTAACACTCATTTACGTCATTTTCTTGTACTATCAGGGAACTTCACCCAGCTCATCCTTCCATTTTATGGGTATTCAAATACCATCCTCCTTCATTTCTTATTTAACCAAATACTCTTCTAGTAGTGATTGATTAATGCTACATCTTTCTCTACTCTTAATATTCTAATAGAGCATATTCTAGTCGCATTCTATTCTATAACAAAAACATAAATCACAGTAAGAAAAGAAAACTCAGAGTTTTATATGGAACAATTGAAACACTTATCCTGTGAGCTTTTGATGAGTCTGAGATTTGGACTCATTTAGGGCTTTGTTTATATAGATTTAGTGTCCTCAAATGACTAATTTGTGCTATAAACTGATGTTAATGCCTTGATTTTCAGGTATATGAATTGAGGAGCAAGCAAGGACACTAACAGGCAAAAAGGAACAAAACAAACTGAAGAAATAAAGAAAGGTGAACCTGAGGATCGCCAAGAGCAGTTGGTGTGTCGCTGAGTGGCCACTTTGACATCCTAAAGTTCCAGTGTACCAGCCCTGAGGAAAGAAACCAAGTCGGCGACAGAAAAGGGGCAGTCGGCGAATCACCAAGAAATTCCGTGATACCATGAGTGATCGCCCAAAGTTACAAGACTTGAGGATGTTAAGAGCTCATGAAAAAAGGCGATAGAAGAGAGCATTGGGCGGCTCGCCGAACCACTCGGCGAGCCCGACTTACCTCGCCTAATGGCCCTACGTGGCTTATTTTGGCAACTATAAATTAGATTTTAAACAGTTAATTTAGTATCAAATTTCGAATCAATTTATTCTAGAACAGTTTTGTCTTGAGTGTATCAGTAGACTTGAAGGTTTTGAGACTCAATTCGGAGATTTTGCAAGTGGGTTTCGAATTTTCTGTAAATTGAAGCATTGTAAAGACTAAATCACGCTTACCCAGTGGATGGCTAATTGATTTGGTAAAAGTTTTTATCTTTTTATGATGCTTGGCTAAAACCCCAATTCTTGGGGTGTGATCATGTGATTATGGGTTGAATTAGTTTATGGGTATTGCTAATTACTAGTTTAAATGCTATATTGAAGTGGGTTTAATCATTAGCTGTGGGTTAATTTATGAATTGTAGTTGCAAATGCAGTTCTAATTTTGTGTTCTTAGCTTGCTCGAGAGAGAGGTTTTTGAACCAAAGCTTTTGATTAATGATTTGTAGGTATTGGGTTGATTTGGGTTCAGCTCGAGAGAGTGAATCTTAAACCCAATCCCACCCATCTTGCGAGAGAGAGAAGATGTATTAAGGTTATGGGTTTTTCTTAATTGCTATGCTTGTTGATGTTCGAGAGAAATCACTTGAAGCGGAATAGTTGTTCGAGAGAAAGCTATTTCAATTATAGTCTAGGCTACCCACTGATATTTAGCTGTTTACTAGTAGTTTCAATTACCCATATATCAAAATTTGCCTATAATCGATCACATCCCGAAAATTCCTCTCCTTATTATTATCTCATTGCTATTTCACTGCTTTGTAGTTGATAATTGCAAATCAAAACCCCCATCTGACATTTGATGTCACCCCTTTGATTTGTAATGTGTCCTTTTCCGATAATATCTATTCCTATCGCTAGTTAGATCACATTTGTACTTCATAGTCAAATTTGAACACGTACCGCTCCCTGTGGGATTCAACCCCAACTCAATTGTTGGTTTTTATACTGCTTAATGATCGTTTACACCTAGAATTGGATGAGGTGTAGTTGAAACGTTAATCAAGCTTACAACCATAAGGATCACGGGCTAACCTAACTAGGGTGATCATACACACCTATCTTATAATTCCAGCTATACCCGAGAAGATGACTAATCATTGGGCCCCATCCGTCCACTAAGAATATATCTAGCCAATACCACTGTGGTATATTCACATATCAGACTATGCTTCTACCACATCTTTTAACTAATACAAAGCTAAATCAACAACTTCTATTTCCAATACATGCATAATCCAAAAGATTTTATTTCTATTATTGACAAGGTACTAACTGCCCTCTATAGGATTAGATCCTCAAACCACTGAAGGAGTCATGTGGAGGAAATCTCAAACTCAAGAACAAGTAACATTCTCCTAAGAAGTTGTATACTGTGGCAGCCCATCTCTTTAACTAGGTAACCATTTATTGTGCAACATATGAATAACTCTATTATATCAGATTAATCAGGATGATAAAAGTTGTACAAGTGCAACTGTGGATGAGACCTTTACAAGTAACATGGAAACCTTAACAAGCCTTTCTCTGAATTTTGATAACTGAGACCTTTCTCTGGAAATTTCCTCTTGGATGATGCTGGTGTTGGCCTTTTGGACACCTTTGACCTTAACTATGGTAGGCATAATCTGGATGAAACGATCATAATATGAGTAAGAATAGACTTCTTAACATAGCTCTATTGCACGATCTAGATTATGAAAGGTCACATTTCCTAAATGTCCAAGAAGCCCCTCAATTATAAATGTGCTGCGCAACACATTCATAAGTAAGGCTCTACTAGACACGACTTTGTAGACACCCTAGGATGACCTACACTGTACCACTTTTTTTAACGCCCCAAGTCCTATTGAGACGGACAGGCACCCGATGCCCTAAAGAACCGAGAGAACCAACTTATGACTAGTGCTTATCGTACATGCAACTATGATAACAATAAATCTTTGATGATTATAGGTCAAGTACATTGATAATAGACCAACATAGATAGGCCCAAAATAAATATACATGCTAGGCCGTTGAAACCTTAATTACTAGAAACAAGACATAACCACGCTTTACTTTGACATTTAGTCTACAAAGCCTCTAAAAGATAAACACTTAGCTTATAACGGGACAGGACCCCATCATACCCCTTAACTAATATATAATTTCAAATATATGCTAGAGACTCGGCAAAGCCCTGAAGTAACCTGGAGCTCACCAAAGGTCGCTGAGTATCCTATGCTTATATTGAGGGATTCTATTAGCTTGAGTACATGTACCTGTGACATGAAACACAACATCCCCCAGGAGGGACGTCAGTACAAAAGAATGTACTGAATATGTAAGGCATAAACCATATGAAAAATAAGAGCTCAAGTGAAATCAAGTACAAATGCACAAATATTCGATATAGATAAGGATAGTAGACCACCTTTGATTATACTTATGGAATAACATACCTTACATTCCCCTTTACTTATACTTGAGGAATCCTGTACATTACATTTATTGGTTATACTTGAGGAATCATGTACATTACATTCTTTGGTTATACTTGGGGAATCATGTTACATTCTTGGATTTAGTTTACTGATCTTTTCTTTTTAAACTTTGTAGCATGTGACACAATGACCAGCTGATCAGTGGTAGGAGAGGAAGACCCATGCTAGGCATTTTAACCACTGGGATGCGGTCCTCATAAATATACAAATCGGGATCGACCCATGCTAGGCTTTTAGCCCCTGGGCTGCCACCCATAATAATATAGATTGGGATCGACCTATGCTAGGTATTATCACCCCTGAGCTGCCACCCTTAAGCACAAGAATTAGGATTGGCCCATGCTAGGTATTTTAACTCAGCCGCTGAGCTGCCACCCATAATTGTATAGATTCACTTTATCTTGTCTCCTTAATCTTTGAGATTGTTCTTTTGATATTCATAACTTTTTTGAGATTTAGGACTATATACCAGTGATGTGGACATGTGGATCAATTAGTTGAGGCAGAAAACAATGATATAGGAAGCAAATGTAACTTTGCTGCGCTACTTTAGGAACTTAAATGACTCATTAACTTCATTTGGGCACAAAGAAAATATACAGGTTATCCACGAAGGTGTGTGGCAACTACCTTACATGTAGCAAATGATTCATTAAGATGTATATCAAGTGAGCAAGTGATTCTGCTTAAAAGATGCTTCATTTTAAACACGTTGGACATTTCACATGGGGCATACGATAGCTAAACACTTAGTAGAGATTGTAACTTCTCAAATGTAGAGGCAAGGACTATACAAGATGATACGATAGCTAAACACTTAGTATACGATATCAAAGTAAGAGTACATAAACATCCAAACTAATGAAGCACATGACATAACCCAAATAAGGGTTGCACATTCCACGTAAGGGGACATAAAATGAACAATTGAAATAATATGTATTCGACATATAAATACCTGTAACATGTATAATGTAGGAACTCATTAACTCAATGAATCTCATTTGAATTGGTGGATAACTCATGAAATTTACTGTTTAAAGTGCCTTTGTCAGATAGTACTTGGAAGAATAAACACATCAATATTGGACAATGAACACATATAGAAGTAGTTTGACATATTTTGAAAACTTGGACGGTATAAGGAAGACCATTAGCTACATTGGAGATTGTACACCCTCACATTGTATCTTTTACCATGAGTATTACTTAGAGATCTCAATTTTTTGGTACACAGAATATAGGACTTCATGCCAAAAGATATGGGACCAAATAACCTTACATACCTCAATTCCCAATTCATATAGCTTACGAAGTGTCAACTTTCCTTTAACGTCATAGTCTTCATCTACAATAAATAATCATTAAGTCTAATATTAGCAGCTTACCAACCAATTCGGGATATTTCAACTCATCAAAATAGTACCCAGACAGCCAGCCCATAATCCTTCTAATTTATTGTTTTCTTTCACAAATTATGTCTGTTATAGTTATTTACACGAAACAACCTTCCCATGGGACGGGCAGTGAGCTTACAAAAACATTATTAATGGTGCATCACCATAACTTATAAATCTGCCCCCAAACAGCTTTTCGCAATCATTCTCTAAGTACATCCATGACCTCCCACAAACAAATCAATACATTAGTAGTCCTCAACACCCCAAAATAATCAAAAGACTTGAATTTATGGTTTTCAATCACCATCCCATGAGTTGCAATAAACAAGTAGGTCTAGAATTATCAAATAAACAAATAATTAGAGGTTGTGGCAGCGCCTTACCTTGGCTATCTAAATCTATTATTCTCCTTCAATTACTGTTTTTGTAACCTTCTCTTAATCTTTGGAAGAGAGTGGCAGAACCTTTGCTGCCAACACATATAGCTATTTCTATTTCACTCCCCTTGAAGAACTGTCCAATATACTTAAAGCAATAGAGGAGAGAAGGTGATCTTGTGGCTGCTTTGGAAGAAACAAGATGAAAAATACTTAGAACCCTAGTGGAATATTGGGTGGCTGTTTCATCTTGAGAGAGACAAATATATGAACTTGAGAGCTTAAAATTTGGATAAGAGGAAAATGAGATATTTGTATCAGATTTTTGGCCTTAATAGGTTCTCTTTTGCCACCTTTCTTGTACTTCATTTTCAGCCAACATGTGTCTTTAATTTAGGCCACACATTTAAGTAGGTGGTACACCTACTTTTCCATTCAAATTATTTCTCGTGGGCTTTGAAAGATTCGGCCTTGGACTGCCATTCTTTTTCTTTTTTTCCCCTTTTCTTGGACAGATTGGGCCTCAAATTGATCACTTAATGTAGGCTTTCATATGGCCCATAAGTCAAAGCAGGTGATGCACCTATTTGGTCTTTTTATCTTGGTTCATATACCTTAAGTAGGTGATGCACCTACTTGTCACCTAGTAGCTTAATTTAGTCAAGCAAGCACCTCACTTATTTTACACCATTTTCCATATCTTAGTTTCTTTACAAGATCTTAACACTAATACACACTTGACAATTTATGACTTTAATATCAAATATCACCTCTTACTATTTCGAGTTCAAATATTTTTTCACGTTCACTTAGTTGTATAAGTGTTGGAAGGTATGGGGTATTACAATCTCATAGTCATTCTATATGCTCAATCTCAAGAAATTCAATATCATAATCATCTCATAAGATTCATCATATAAGCTTCAATTCTAATGTATCTCATCAATCCTAGATTGAATACATCTAAACCCACAATTTCTCCTTTCATGGCATAAAACCCATTTAAATCAATTTCATCTTTCTAGACATGGGTTAGGCATGGGTACATGTAGATTCATCCTAAAAACATATAATCCTATCAATTCAATCATAAAAAATTATAATCCAATCAATTGGATCAACATTCATCAATACCCACAACATTGGAAGAAAATCCTAACTCAAATTGGGGAATTTCATCTTTTCAATTGGGGAATCTTAGGGACTCCATGGAAGAAAGGATTCCATGGATTAAAGTCATCATACCTTGATTACAAAGCCCAAAAATTCTTGAGGAATGGAGACTTGACCTTGATCCTAGCTCCAACTCTTTCTTCTTCTTCAAGTTCTAGAGAGAGAAATATTTGAGAGGAAAACATTGGGATTTCTTTTGGGTTTTGGAAATAATGACTTGATGGGTGAGTTTTGGGGTTAAAATGACTTATATAGGGGTCCTAGGCTTGGGTAGAACGACATAGTATTAATCTAACTAAAACCGGAAAAGACCCTTAAGCCCCTAACTTACAGTGGTCTGCCCCACCTTCACGATAGGCTACACGAGTCGTGGTTCTTACCATGAGCCGTGGTCCCTCTCGTGGTCACGAACCAGTGGCTTGGTAAACACCCCTTAACCCCCAAAATCTAACTCAGAACCACGACCCCTCCCACGGCCGTCAAGGCCTTCACGAGCCGTGAAGTGGCTCGTGTGGAGGAGGTTGTTCTGGGCAGTTTCACCTAGCCACTGCCTAGCCTACCACGAGCCTCACCACGACCCATGGTCCCCACCACAAGCCGTCAAGGTGGTCATGGGAAAGTGGGCAGTGCTTGGTTAAGGTTGGGCTGTCCAAGCCCTTTTCCTTGGCTCTTGCGCTCTCTCTTAGCCCTAGTTTAGCCTACTAGTTTCCAAGGTGTTACATTATCTCCCCAATGGGAAAATTCATCCTCGAATGGAATTTCTAGACACCTTTCGGAAGAAAAGACTCAATACTAGCAGCCCATCATGCATGCAACTCATCTGAATGCACACAACCAAGGAGGAACTTCCTCTCCTAGCTAAACATACTCAATGCATCTCAAGGGAAGGTAGGAACTACATCTAGCAACCCAATATGCATGAAATTTCAAAATTTACTCATGTTCAAGAAGGAACTACCTTATCCAAGCTAAAATCATGCTCAATACAATCTCATGGAGCACATATGCAATTCGTTCTCAAAAAGCATAGCTAAAGCATGTTCATCAATTCATCTCATGAAGTCTATAGACAACTCATACTATACTACAACATGAGGAAAATCAATCATATAAACTCATTTTCTTTCAAAACACAAGTTTTCATGAACATGCATAACATAAGGAAATCATGCGAACATCTAAAACATACATGACTTTAAACAAGGAGCAAACCATGAGGAAACTCATAACCTCAAGCTAGAGTAGGAGTAGAAGGAAAAATATGAGGATATCGGGACATCATATCGGCCTCGGCCTCCCAAGTAGCACCCTCAACTAAATGATTCCTTCACAATACTTTCACGGAAGCAACTTCCTTGTTTCTCAACTTCTTAACTTGCCGGTCTAGGATCTCAACCGGTACCTCTTCATAAGAGAGATTTTCATCAACCCCCAAACCTTCTAGGGGAACTATGGATGTCGGATCTCCAACACACTTCTTACGCATAGAGACATGGAACACTGGATGCAGCATTGCTAAATCATTAGGAAAATCAAGCTCATAAGCAACCTTACCAACACGTCTCAAAATTTAATACGGGCCTACATATCGGGGTCTAACCTTCCCTTTCTTCTCAAATCTCATCTCACCATAGGTGAGATTTTCAAGTAAACCCTATCACTAACCTCAAACTCAAGGTCTCTTCTTCTAAAATCGGCATAGGACTTTTGTCAACTTTGGGCTATTCTCAACCTATGTCTAATAAGCCGAACTTTCTCCATAGCCTCATGAACTAATTCGGGTCCTATCAAAGCAACCTCACCCACCTCAAACCAACCTATAGGAGATCTACACCTCCTACCATAAAGAGCTTCAAAGGGAGCCATACCAATACTAGAATGGTAGCTATTATTATAAGAAAATTCAATCAATGATAAGTGATCATCCCAACTTCTATTGAAATCGATGACACACGCTCTCAACATATCCTCTAAAGTTTGGATAGTTCGTTCCGCTTGCCTATCAGTTTATGGGTGAAAAGCCGTGCTAAGCTTCACTTTAGTGGCAAGACCCTTTTGGAATGACTTCCAAAACTAAGAGGTAAGCTGAGTACCTCTATCGGAGATAATGGACAAGGGCACTCCATGCAACCTTACCATTTCCCTTAAATATAACTTAGCATAATCTTCCGCCGTATACAAAACTTTGACGGGAATGAAATGGGCCGATTTCGTCATTCGGTCTACTATGAGCCAAATCGAATCATATTGTCACTGAGTACGTGGTAACCCTACTATAAAGTTGTAACACCCCGAATTCAAAATAGAGCGCATAGCATGTTAGAACTCCAAGGTGCCACCTTACAAGGACCAACCATGGGTCCACGAATGGGCACCAAAAAGATTGCTTAAGGCAGTAAACCACGCCATGACCCACGCTCCGTCGATGGGTCCACGGCTCGTGGCTAGGGGAGTCGTAGGTGGCCAAAAATATCTGACCGGACCACGCTTGACTAGGATGGACCGTAGGTCCATCCATGGTCCGTCAGCGGGGTCTCGTGGGTGGAGGTTAGTGTCATTTTCCCTATGTCTAGAATACCTATATAAGTATTTTTAACCCCTAAATACCCATTCAAGTTATTCTCTCAAATCCCAAAAAGAAATCCCCAAAACTCCTCTCAAATATTCTCTTTCTAGAATGTAGAAAAAGAAGGAAGAGATTGAATCTAGGTCAAGATCAAGTCTCCCAATCTTCAAGCTTTTGTGGGCTTTGTGACTAAGGTATGATGGCTTTTCATCCATGGATTCCTTCCATCCATGGAGTCCCCTAGAATTTCCCTAATTTGTTGAAGAATTCCCCAATTCTAGTTAGGGTTTCTTCCAATGTTGTGGATTAAGATGAATGTTGATCCAGTTGAGTGGATTATGATTGTTTATGATTGAATTGATAGAATTACATGTTTTTAGGATGAAATTACATGTACACATGCCCATTCCATGATTCTAACCTAAAATTGATATAGTTGGGTTGGTGCCATGAAGGGAAACTTTGTGGGATTATGTTGATCCATATCGGATTGATGAATTATGATGATAATTGCTTTGAGAGTAAAGCTTATGATAAGAATTGTAGGTAATTGATGTTGGTGTGGTGGAAGAGATACTTCCACATGAATTGCTTAATTGTGAATGTATGAATGTGAAAGGTTTTCTCATATGAATGATTCTAGGTTGAAAGGATTTCTCACCTAAAATTAATCTAGACTAAAAGACTATGTAATTGATGAGGCTAGAGGCCACTACCCATGACCTCCATATGATAATAATATGAGGTGATTTCCCATACTCCTTAGAATTGAACAAGAGGTGAGTCCCCACGTTCTTATTATGATGAATGGACATGGAGGCGAGTACCCATGATCCTTATGAAATGATGTGGAGGCGAGTACCCACATCATATGATGTGATTGTGGAGGTGAGTACCCATAATCTTAAAGTAAATAAGGCAAGAGGCGAATACCCATTAGTCTTTGAAAGCTAGGCAAATAGGTGAATCCCCATGTCTTTAAAAGTAAGTATGAATAATAAGAACTATGATATGAAGAATGAATAACTTGAATTGTTGCTAGGCATGCCCTCCACGAGGTAAGCTTGACTAGAGGCGGATTACCCAAGTCTTGACTAAGGATGAGTAAGGTTGGTTGAGAAGTACTCCTTTCTTATTATGATGATGATTTATGTGCATTGATTATGCTTATGGTTTGTATTGACTAACCATTATGTTTATGTTGTTTATGCTAGCTATCATATTTAGTACATGATTGTACTAACACATACTCTTGCCTGCATTCTTATCAAATTTCATCAACTCCCAACCCTTCTAAGGGAAATATGGATGTCGGATATCCAACACACTTCTTAAGCATAGAGAAATGGAAAACCGGATGAACCGATGCCAACTCATTTGGCAATTCTAGCTCATAAGCAACCTTACCAACACGTCTCAAAATTTGATATGGGCCTACACAACGGGGACAAAGCTTCTGTTTCTTACCAAACCTCATTACACCCTTCATGGGTGAGATTTTCAAGTAAACCCAATCAAGAATATCAAACTCAAGATCCCTTCTTCTCACATCGGCATATGACTTTTTTCAACTTTGAGCCATTTTCAACTTTTCTCTTATAAGCCGAACTTTCTCTATGGCCTCATGTACCAACTCGAAACCTATTAGGGCAACTTCAGCAACCTCAAACCAACCTATTGGAGATCTACACCTCCTACTATATATGGCCTCAGATGGAGCCCTATCAATACTCGAGTGATAGCTATTGTTATAAGCAAACTCAATCAATGACAAATGGTTATACCAATTACCCTTAAAATCAATCACACAAGCCCTTAACATATGTTCAAAACTTTGGATAGTACGCCCCGCTTTCCCATTAGTTTGGGGTGAAAGGCCGTACTAAGCATAACACAGGTACAGAGACCTTTTTGGAAAGACTTCCAAAACTGAGAAGTGAATGGCGTATCACGATTAGAAATAATGGACAAAGGAACTCCATGCAAATTTACCATTTCTCTCAAGTACATCTTGGCATAGTCCTCCGCCGAATAAGAAACCCAAACGAAAAGGAAATGAGTCGATTTCGTCATCCGATCTACTGTGACCCAAATCGAATCATGTTGTCGCCGGGTGCAAGGCAAACAACCAATAAAGTCCATATTCAAGTCTTTCCACTTCCAAGTAGGAATGCTAATATCTTGGGACAACCCTCCCGGTTTCTGATGCTCAACTTTTACTTGTTGGCAATTCGAACAGTCAGCCACAAATCCCGCAATATCCTTCTTCATCCCATTCCACCAATAGACCTCCCGTAAATCACGGTACATCTTAGTGGCTCCTAGGTTAATGGAATACCGTGAACTATGGTCTTCTGACAAGATCTGTTCCCTCAAGTCATCAACATTTGGAACATATAAATGACCTTGATATCTAAGTACACCATCTTCCCCTTGGGAGAAAGCCTCAACTGATTTCTTAAGCACCGATTCTTTCAATTCTACTAAAATTGGATCAAGACCTTGCTTGGCTTTCACATTCGCCACAAAAGATGATTCGGAACAATTGTGAACCGTAACAGCACCCTTGGTGGAGTCCACTAATTGAACACCCAATCGGGCAAATCTATGAACCTCTCGAACCAACTCTTTCTTTTCTTCTTCAATATGAGCAATACTACCCATAGATAACCGACTAAGAGCATCTGCTACCACATTAGCTTTATCGAGATGATAGAGGACACTCATATTATAATCTTTCAATAACTCAAGCCACATTCTTAGGCAATGATTTAGATCTTTATGATTAAACACATATTGCAAACTCTTGTGGTCGGTAAACACATCTACATGAACTCCATACGAATAGTTCCTCCAAATCTTTAAGGCAAAAATGACCGCCGCTAATTCAAGGTAGTGAGTAGAATAATTCTTCTCATGAATCTTAAGTTCTCTTGAGGCATAGGCAATAACTTTCCCATTTTGCATAAGTACATACCCTAGCCCAATTCTTGAGGTATCAGAATAAACAACAATGCCACTGGTCCCTTCCGATAAAGTCAACACTGAAGCGGAAGTAAGTCTATCCTCCAGCTCTTGGAAACTCTTTTCACATAATTCAGACCATATGAACTTAGCCTTCTTTTGAGTCAAAGCCGTCAAAGAAGAGACGATCGAAGAGAAAACCTCAACAAACCTTCTATAGTAACCGGATAAACCCAAGAAACTTCTAATATCTGAAGGAGTTAGAAGTCTAGGACAACTCTTGACCGCATCTATCTTCTTAGGATCTACCTCAATACCCTTGATTGAAACAATATGACCAAGGAAAGCTACGCACCTTAACCAAAATTCCCATTTGCTAAACTTTGCAACGAGTCGTTGGTCCTTAAGAATTTGCAACACAAACCACAAATGATCAATAAGCTCATTCTAACTTCTTGAATAAAACAATTTATCATCAATGAATACAATCACAAACATGTCAAGGTATTGTCTAAACACCCTATTAATTAAATTCATAAATGCCACCGGAGCATTAGTCAACCCAAAAGACATTACAAAAAACTCATAATGACCATATCGGGTTCAAAAATCCATCTTCGGAATATCATCTTCCTTAACCCTCAATTGGTGATAACCCGATTGATGATCAATCTTAGAGAAATAACTTGCTCCTCGAAGTTGGTCAAACAAATCATCTATCCTTGGGAGAGGATACTTATTCTTAATGTTCACCTTGTTCAACTGACGATAGTCAATACACATACGAAGAGAACCATCTTTCTTTCTATCAAATAAAACTGGAGCACCCCATCAAGAGATACTCAGTCGGATGAAACCCTTATCCACCAAAACATTCAATTTTTCTTTCAACTCCTTAAGTTCTGCCGGAGCCATACAATAACGAGGAATAGAGTTAGGTTGCGTATCTGGGAAAAGGTCAATACCGAAGTCTATTTTCCTATCGGGAGGAATACCGGGTAAATCATTCGGGAACACTTTTGGAAACTCATTAACAATGGGGACCGACTCAAGAGAACGGGTTTCAGAATCTACATCCCTTACCCTATCTAAATGGTAAGTGCAACCCTTAGAGATCATCTTTCTAGCTTTAAGACAAGAGACAAACTGACCCTTAGGCATAGAATTTCCCCCCTTCCACTCTAGGATAGGCTCATTCGAGAACTGAAACTTGACTACACGAGTTCTACAATCAATAGAAGAATAACATGAGTGCATCCAATCCATACCAAGGATAACATCAAAATCTAGCATATCAAGCTCTACCAAGTGCACAAGAGTAACTCAATGGGACAAGGAAACGAGACACTTTCTATAGACCCTCTTAGCCATAATAGAATCACCAACAGGAGTAGAGACAAAAAAATGGTTTTAACAACACATCAGGAAGAACATCAAACCTCATAGCCACATATGGCGTCAAAAAAAACAAGGTAGCACCGTGATCACGTAAAGCATAAACATCAATTTGGAAAAAATTCAACATAATGGTAACCACATCGGAAGAACCCTCTTGTTCACCTCGAGTCTGAAGTGCAGAGAAGAGGTTTTGCTTAGGAGCATTGGAACCTGAACCACTAGTAGGAGCTTTGTTGCCCTCTCTTCTTTTAGTCTTAAGCATTGGGCTATCCCTCATTTTGTGACCACTCTGACCATAACCAAAGCAACCATCTGTGTCGGATAGGCACTTACCCTCGTGCTTCCTTCCACTTTTAGTACAAGTAGACCTAGGCCACGATGATCCACTACCATTACCTCCTTGAGGCTTAGGGTTAGACATTCTATCTTTGTTGAACTTAGGAGGAGCATTGGACGAACCTTGACTGAAAAACCTTTGTCAAAATCTAGGACGACCATGTCCATCGGACCTTGTATGAGAGAAATTTCCATTACCGATCTTGGCTCTCTTTGCCTCCCTAGGCTTTCCCTTAACTTTCTCCTCCTCAATTTGTTGTGCATGAACCATGAGACGAGAGATGTCCATTTCCTTAATGAGCATGGCAGTACGACATTCTTTGACTAGCATTTCGGACACACCCGAAATGAACTTACTCATCATAGCTCTTGAATTCGCAACTATTCTTGGAGCATATTTAAACAGTTGAGTAAACTTTAGAGAATATTCCCTCACACTAATACTTTCTTGTCGAAGGTTAATGAACTCAAGCACCTTGGCTTCCCTCATCTCAAAGGGAAAGAAGCTATCAAGAAAAGCGGCTTAAACTTCTCCCAATCAAGAGGACCCGCATCTTCCGGTCTCCCTTCCTTCCATTGGTTATACCATATTTGAGCCACACCATTTAGTTGATAAATGGAAAACTCCCCCCTTTCCACCAGCGTCACTCCCATGATTATAAAAACCTTATAGCCCTCATCAATGAACTCTTGAGGATCTTCCTAAATCTTAAACAGATGAAACTCCGAAGGATTCATCCTAGTGAAGTCCCTCACTCTAGAAGCTGCCGTACCCACATTTGGGTTCACGGGAACCACAACCTCCATATTGGCTTGGGCCTTCATGGCATGAGCCAACACCTAAAAAACAGCCCTAAAATCCACATTAGACACTTGCTAGGCCAAAGGATCGACCGAAACTTGAGAAACTTGGGGAGCAGCTTCTTGTTCCTCATTCTACCTCACATTCCTTCTACCATGAGCTCTTCGGGTAGCCATATCCTGAAAAACATCGGATAACGATTAGGAGAGATACCTTATAGAGTTAAACTCTAGCGCACGGCTTTAGAGTAATGAAATAAGTGGAGTTTCCTAATCATCTTGTAGCCTCTCATTCATAAATGTGACGCGCTTCACACACTTAAACAAGACTTTACTCGACGTGGCTTATGAGACATCCTAGGATCATTCTAAACCTTGTCCTCTGATACCAAGTTTTTCATGACCCAGGGGTACCCCCTAGATGTAACATAGCGTATAGAACCTCGAAGGACTCAACACAAGCCACTTAGCTCTCATAACATAATAAATAGAACAATAAGAGTAAAACAATAGTCCAAGTCCAAATCATTTTTATAAAACCAAAGCGGAAGTCTAATACACTTGTCTCATCATTGACATCTAATACAAGAGAATGAAATTGGGCCTATACCATACATCATTTCCAAAAGTGAAATACAAGAAAAGGAACTAAAAGAATGAAAGTCCTTCCTTGAAGCATGAGGACTCACCAAAGCTTGGAAAATCTCAAGTCAATTTCTAGCCACGAAACTGATGACCCTGACTCTTGGACCCTACATTTGGGGAAATGTAGGAATGAGTATGCGTTAGTACAAAACAATGTACCAAGTATTATAGGTATGCATAAAACATTTAAATCATGCTAAAAAGGGACATTTAATTTCATGACATGTATTTGACCAAGCCAAAACATGATATAAGAGAGTTAGAAAACATAAGTCATAAAACCATGGTCAATACAAGCTAATCATCTTTAAAGACATTGAACACATATGAGATACTTCTTGAAGTAACCTTAGTTCATTATTAATGTTGGAAATTAGCCTTAACCGACATAGAGACCATGTGATCTATAACATGATCCCCCGGTGTCTTCCACACCGAAAAGGGTTGTCCTACTTGCCAAGGTAGAACTATGAACTTCTAGCTTAAGTGGATCCACTAGCTAATGTCTATCTAGAAAATCATCCTATGGGGGAACATAGGTAAGGGATAAGGAGATTGCTTCTAGAAACCTGGTCTCTACTCACGGGAGAGCTTCCGTCTCAAAATCCTCTCGGTGCTAAGCATATATCCCATGGAGTAGTCATTTATTCTTGTTCTTATTATACATGGAAAGGCACGTCATCTTGTCAATCCAAGCTAAGTCATTATACATGTAAATGTATCATAGGGTAACAAATCCAAGCTAGTTTCATTAGGATAGCTCTTACTCTTTGATTCAATAAGGTGAGAAAGCCTTTCAACCTAAGAATCCTTATTATGTCAGAAAACCTTTCACATCTTACTATTGTGTGTCTATGAGAAAATCCTTTCAATAACACATCATGATCATCATCATTTCCACTTTATTCTCAAAGCTTCCTTAATACATTTGCATAGATTTCATTAGGAAAATACATAAATCAAAAATTCACCTCTTGAGGTTCAAAACCCTCATTGAATCATCAATGCTTAGAAACCATGGGTTAGATATCGATCTCATCATAAATTCATGTAAAGCTAGCAATACATGCTTAATTTGATAAAACTCTTCCTTTAAAATCAAAATCCCACATCACATGATTCATAACTTGAAAACATGGGTGTTACATAGGTTCATGGGGAAAATAATCACAAAATCATAGTATTTCATCAATTCATGCATAAGAGATCATAATTCAATCATTTAAATTAACATTGAAGAGAACACATGATAATTGAAGAAAACCCTAACTCAATTGGGGAATTCTAGCTTCGAAATAGAGGAATTTGGGAACTCCATGGATGGAAGGAATCCATGGATAAAAACTATCATACCTCAAATCCCAACGCTTATGTTCAATGGAGGAATTGAGGCTTGACCTTAATCCTAGCCTGAATCATTTGTTCTTCTTCAAGTTTCTAGAGAGAGAAATATTCTAGGGAGGAAGAACTTTGATTTTCTTTTGGGTTTTAAAAATAAGGACTTGAATGGGTGAGTTTTGGAGTTATAATCACTTATATAGGGGTCCTAGGATTTGGTAAAATGACATAGCATTGATTCTGCCGACTCACCACCACGAGGGCACCAAAAACCCATGAATTGAATCTGCCAACTCACCACCACGAGGGGAACCATGGCCCGTTAAGGGTCACATAGCCTGTAGTGCTGCCTGTGGTCCCTTGACCAGTGGCTTTGTTTGCCACCCGTCATCCCCAAAAACCTAACTAAGGAACACGACCCCTCCCACAGCCCAAGGTGGCCTCCACAAGCCGTCTAGTGGCTCGTGGGGAAGATCCTATTTTGGGGTACCTTGCCTAGCTACTTCCTAGTCTACCACGAGCATCACCACGACCTGTGGTCCTCACCATGAGGCGTTATGGTGGCCGTGGAAAGTGAGGCATTTTTTGTTGGCTACTACCTAAGGCCTACGGTGTGACGACCCAGGGGTACCCCCTAGATTTAACAAGGCGTACAAGACCTCGAGTGGCCTCATACAAGACACTTAACATATCATAACATAAAGTAATAGAAATGAGCAGAAATTTAAAACATTTCAATACAATCAGAGTCTTTATAAAGCGAAGCGGAAGTCTAATACAATTATCTCAAACCATCTAACCAACATGAATAAAATCTTTGGACACAGCCCATACAATAGTCCTAACATGAAATGAAAGAACATAAAAGAAAGTGGTGATTACATCCTCGAACACTATGAGGACTCACCAAATCTTCACTTCCTTGATCAACAATGAAGCTAGCCACTTGTGTGAGAATCTATGTCGCCGGGCATTTGATAAGAATGTAGGCAAGAGTATGCGTTAGTACAATCATGTACTAAATATGGTAGCTAGCATAAATAACATAAACATAATGGTTAGTCAACATAGACCATAAGCATAATCAATGCACATAATTCATCATCATAATAAGAAAGGAATACTTCTCTAGCAACCTTACTTATCCTTAGTCAAGACTTGGGTCATCCGCCTCTAGTCAAGCTTACCTCATGGAAGGAATCTCTAGCAACAATCCAAGCTATTCATTCTTTATATCATAGTTCTCATTATACGTACTTCCTTATAAAGACATGGTGATTTGCTTCCTTGCCTAGCTTATAAAGACTAATGGGTAGTCGCCTTTTGCCTTACTTATAAAGGCTAATGGGTAGTCGCCTCTTGCCTTACTTACTTTAAGATTATGGGTACTCTCCTCGACCATCACATCATATGATGCGGGTACTCGCCTCCATGTCAATTCATGATAATAAGAACGTGGGGACTTACCCCTTGTTCAATTCTAAAGAGTATGGGAAATCACCTCATCTCCTTTCATATGGAGGTTAAGGGTAGTCGCCTCTAGCCTTATCAATTACATACTCTTTTAGTCTAGCTTCATTTTAGTTGAGCAATCCTTTCAACCTAGAATCATTCATGTCTGAAAGCCTTTCACATTCATACATTCATACTTAGTCAATTCATGTGGGAAGTATCCCTTCCTTACAAATGTAGGGTGCGGCGACATAGATTCTCACACTCGTGGCTAGCTTCATTGTTGATCAAGGAGTGAAGATTTGGTGAGTCCTCATTGTATTCGAGGATGTGATCACCACTTTCTTTTATGTTCTTTCATTTTATGTCTTGGACTATTGTATGGGCTGTGTCCCAAGATTTACTCATGTTGGTTAGATGGTTTGAGACAGTTGTATTAGACTTTCGCTCGTTTTATAAAGACTTTGATTGATGTAATTCCTAAAAGGTAATCACAATAAAATGCGGAAATCAAAATACGGAAAGTAAAGATAGATAGATAGACACAGAAAGAGGAAACAAAAAGCAACCAAAGGGTGTATTAAACCCAATGACCTAAATCCGTTAATCCTACAATAGAACCTAACTCTTACGACGACCTCAAGGGAATTGAACTCCCAAGCAATCGATGTTTCTAAGCAATGTTCAACAAAAGATTTACGAAGCTCTCAACACTCAACATGAGTTTTCAGTTTTCAATATTTGAAATAATCTAAGTCTAAAATGAACCCAAACTAGCTATTTATAGTTTTAGGTAAAAAGGCCCAAAAGTGACCCAAAAATGCCAATGGGCGAGCTAAGTCGGGGTCGCCCAATCCACTTGGTGACGCGCCCTTCTGTTCGGCGATGGATCCTGCTCCTGGCGCACACTGGAACATTAAGTGGTCTGGAGGTCATCGCCCAAGCCATTGGGCGATGCGCCAACTGTCCTCCTGCTCGCCAAAGGGCAGTGTTGTCAACTGTCCTCCCTTCGTTCGCCCAAGCGATCTTCCACACATGTGAACCTTTGTTTGCCACCAATACAAGCCCAAGAGCCTCCATCCTTGTGAACAACTCTTCAATACATTGGAGTTCCCAAGCTTGGCTATGAGTCAAAGGTCTTGAGGCAATCTGGATTGCATCATTCTCCCCTTCTTGAAAAGGATTCATCCTCGAATCCAAACCTTGCAAAAACATAGGGAAAACAACTAATAACAAGATCCTCATGGCATGAGGGTTAGCGTTAGCAATAACTATTTCATCATCATGCCAAGGATGCACAACTTTAACATATAACCAAGCATCAAAATGATCAACAAAGGGTTTGTAACCCATCAAAGGAAGAGATACTTGGCTGCTTAAGAAACTTTGACAAAGGGGTAGAGAGAAAGAACCAATAAAATTAAGCAACCACACATGTAAACCCATATTGGTTCCACATTCCAACAAGCACAATTCCCCTTTTAAGTCCAGTAGCACATGAACACTCTTATACCTAAGTGCAAAGGCATAAGTAATGTTGACCCAAATTAAGAATCCATCCAATGCACTAGATAACTTCAAGAAAGTAATTATTCCCAATTCATGAGCGGGTTCAAGTACACAAGTATTCCCCACCCAAATTGGCAAACATACCTCATTCAAGCACATATGATCAAGTAATAACAGCAAGTAAGAATCATATGAATGACAGACGGTGTTCCTATCACACTCAGCACACTTAAAACCAACACCGAGGGCAAATGGAAAAGGATTGCATAGCATCGAGTCAAGGAGACTCTCATTTGCCCTATTGATATCACTACTGACATAAAATATGCTACCCACACCAGCATGAGTATCATCATATGCCAGTAGATAAAATTGAGTCTTCGAATCCAAACCTTGTAAAACCCTATAGATCACAAGCAAGAAGCTTATCCTCATAACATGATGGGTAGTACAAAGGTTAGCATTAAAAACATTGAACCGAGGCGACACAAACTCAAGGAACAACCAAGCATCCTCTATTGTCATGGCTATTAAGCCCATAGATGGAGCACAAGGACAATGGCTATTCTTCTCAACAACATGATAATACCACTCGAAAGATGATATCTCCACAAGTTCAAATACTCTCAAACATTCACCGGGACAAAATGATAAAAGGTCCACATAACTGGATCATACTAACAAGTATAGACCTCAGTGAAACCCTGATCCACATGCAATGCACCTTTCATACAATAGGGGACTCATCATATGCAAAGAGATAGTAAAGGAAGGTACAAACTTCACCTTCTCTTGGCAAATATCTTCTACCCCCATAAGATGCACAATCAATAAAATCATGCTCAAAATAAGAGTAACAAAAAGGATGTAGGAAACTACCCTTCCCCATACACAATGTAGGCTCCTCAAATGGATTGTAATCCCTCAAGAAAGACTTTCCATCATAGGGAAAGGTATCAACAATTTCACCCACATTATGCCTTCCATTTCGACCAAGCATCCCCATACAAATACCACAATTCAGCTCACTACCGGGGTCAAATGGAAAGGCAATCCATGAACTTGGATCAAGTGCACCTCCTTTTATCAGGTTGGCACTCTTACCTTCCAACAACATAATCCACTCAATAGCATGAGCATCATGATATGGAAACAAGTAATAGAGAAAGGTGTTTCCTATATACACTTCAATCAAGGGGTTCCCAACTTTAGCCTCCACTCTAGATGCTAGAGAAACACAACTCATACGAGGACTTGGAACACACAAGGAAGAAGTAACAGTTAACACATAGTCATTCTCTTTCAAGTTAACACTACCCTGCCCAATAAATGTACTATCATCTTCAAAAAAGAGATTTCCATCTTTGGGAAGTATGTCATCACACCATAGGGGATTCTCAAATAATTTAACAATATTTGTGAGAGGTCCACCTTTGGAAATTGTGTCATCACACCATAGCGGATTCTCAAACGATTTAACAACATTTTCATCAAGTAAGAATGCCACATTGGAAGCATCATCCCATTTATGACATGGAGTGGGATGAGCCATCTTTGAAAACACACAATAACCATTGAGCCCATCAATCATATCACCTACTCTAGGGATAGGATGAAAATACCTTACGATGATTTTGTTGATGGCCCACCAATCAACACACATGCGCTATGCTCCATCTTTCTTTGGGACCAATAGAACCAAAACAGCACACAGACTTGTACTTTCTCTCACATAGCCCGTGTTGAGGAGTTCCTCAACTTGCCTTTGTAGCTCTTCGATATCTTTCGGATTACTTTGATAAACCGGTTTGGTTGGCTAATGTGAGCCCGGCACGAAGTCAATTTGGTGCTCAATACCCCGGAGAGGGGGCACTCCACTTGGTAGTCCCATTAAAAGGGCATCATTAGCATTCTACAAAAGAAAGGAAATAGAATTGGGAAGAGAAGGATTAGATGGGTTAGCTTGCAACACATGATCCTTATGTGTGGTAAGGATCAAAGAACTTTCGACTTCCATGTCCTCCCTTATATCTTTATGCCCTGCCAACAACACTTGGGCTTTTCCTTTCAACATCCTCCTTTCTTCTTCTTCTTCTTGGACTTCAACCTCCACATGTCCCTCCTTCTTCTTCCTTTTATCCCTCAACTCATCCATCTTTTGATACATTTCCATGACTTGAGATGATGACATAGGATGAAGGACATATTTACGTCCATTTGACACAAGTGAATAGGTATTATTTCTCCCATCATGTTTTGTCGAACGAACATGTTGCTGGTCTTCCGAGTAGTACATCACAATCGTGCATTGGGATCACAGCACATAGGACCGTATCTTTGTAATTCCCAATTTGGAACTTGATCAACACTTGTCTATCAACTCTCAATTCTTCACACTCATTCAACCATTGAAGTTAGTAAGGCTTAGCAAGCTTAGTGGTAGGAAGCTTCAAGAAATCCACTAGAGCGGTGCTAGCAACATTTTCACACCTTCCAATATCAACGATCAAGGAGCATACATTACCCTGGATGAGGCACTTGGAATGGAAAATATTCTCTCTTTGGCTTTGATTACTCATGGCCTTGGTTCGCCTTACCACATACGTTGGTACTGTGAACTCTCTTTCTTTGGGCCAAGCCTCATCCTCCATATTGTTCCTTCCATATTCCATCATGGACAGACTTTCTTGCCAATCAGTCATAGTTTCGGGCGTTATAGTAGGAGAAATAGTGTGGTCATGCCTACTTGTGGAAACACGAGAAGTAGCTTGGGTTGTGGAGTTGGTAGAGTTAACTCGACCTTCCACATTGTTCATTATGATCTCCATTGTCCGACTCACATTAGTAAGCACCCCATGGTAAATTCCAAGGTAACCTTACCCTTAGGTGGGCGGGTTCCACTTCTGGTTGCCATGGTACCTAACAATTAAAACAACTCAACAAAACAGAAAATAATGTTAGCGTTAGTAAAATGAAGTCACAATCATTCATGTTTACACACCTTTGATTGCCTCTCAAATTGGCGCGACTAATGTTGAAGATTGTTTATACTCGGTTGATCACAAGGTGTCAATTTCTACTCTTGGCCGGAATGGATTCTTGTTTTAAAGAAAAAATGGACAACTCAATTAAAGCAAAACGGACTTGAATCAAAAAGTTAACTACGAAGTAAAACGAATAAAAGCACAGAAAGAAAAGGCACTAACAAAGAAGTGAATGAAAGAATCAATAGTCAACAGGTAGAGAAATTACAAGTTGAAAATCGGTTTAGGAATCTTGAGAACGTTTGAGAATCAAAAGAAAAGAAACTAAGAATTAGAACCTGATATTAGGAGCATAAAATGAGTTTTCGATCACCAAATGGCCTGTTTTCTTCGACAAAAGTGCAGTTTAGCTCGCCAACTTGAAGATGGGTTGGCCAAAAGTTGCAGGAAAAGGAGGCAGGTCGGTGATCTGGGTGGCAATTCGGTGGAGCGCCGAGTGGACTTGGCGAGCTAAGCTTAGCTTGCCTAAAGTTCCAGTAGCTCCAAACAAATGCAAGGCACGTCGGTGACCCACCAGCCCAAAGGGCGAGGCGCCGAATGGACTAGGCGAGCTCGACTTTGCTCGCCTAATGGTCCAACAGCTGCTCTAGAAGATCTCCGAATTTGTGAGCTTGTGGTCCCCCCTTGCACTTGTCCTTTAGTATTTACCCTTTATGGTAAATTCTCCTTTGTACAAACACTTTTACACTTTCTCTTTATTCTCTTTTGGAATCAAACTCCTTCTTTTTGAATATTCCTTCTCTTGAAGATTTGAATGTTCTTCAAGAACAAGATGAAGACCTAAAAATTAACCCTCCAGATTTTTAGCTCGGAATTTCACAAAAAATTAGATACAAGCTCTCCTTGATATAGAGAACAAAGCCCAATACTTTTTAGCCTTCAATTCCTAGCCAAAATCTACAGATTTCAAAACCCACTTGTGTCTTCTTCAAGCTTCTTTAAGTCTCCAATTGTGGAATCTTCAATAGTGACCCAAACTCCTTCAAATCTCAGACCTAGACTCAAATAAGGTTAGGGAACACTAATCCAACCTTAGAAACTTCAAATAAGACTCAAATAAAAAAGACCCATTTTGGAATTTCTTCAAAAACGTTTTGAATAAATTTTTTTGTAACAACCCAAGACTAGAATCGTAGGAACAAATTTAAGCATTGCTCTGATACCAAATGATGTAATTCCTAGAAGGGAATCACAATAAAATGTGGATTTCAAAATACGGAAAGTAAATATAGATAGATAGATACACAAAGCAGGAAAAAAAAGCAACCAAAGGGTATATTAAATCCAATGACCTCAATCCGTTAATCCTACGACGACCTCAAGGGCATTGAACTCCCAAGCAACCGACATTTCTAAGCAATGTTCAACAAAAGGTTTACCAAGCTCTCAACACTCAACATGAGTTTTTAGTTTTAAATATTCAAAATAATCTAAGTCTAAAATGAACCCAAACTAGCTATTTATAGTTTTAGGTAAAAAGGCCCGAAAGTGACTCGAAAATGCCAATGGGTGAGCTAAGTCGGGCTCGCCCAATCCACTTGGCGACGCGCCCTTCTGTTTGGCGATGGATCTTGCTTGGATCCTGCTCTTGGCGCACACTGGAACATTAGGCGGTCTGGAGGTCATCGCCCAAGCCATTGGGTGATGCACCAACTGTCCTCCTGCTCGCCAAAGGGCAGTGTTGTCAACTGTCCTCCTTTCGTTCGCCCAAGCGATCTTCCACGCATGTGAACTTTGTTTTCCACCAATACAAGCCCAAGAGCCTCCATCCTTGTGAACAACTCTTCAATACATTGGAGTTCCCAAGCTTGGCTATGAGTCAAAGGTCTTGAGGCAATCTGGATTGCATCATTGATTGTATTGAAAAAATTTTA
Organism: Solanum etuberosum; assembly: GCA_029582245.1. Taxonomy (NCBI): domain Eukaryota; kingdom Viridiplantae; phylum Streptophyta; class Magnoliopsida; order Solanales; family Solanaceae; genus Solanum; species Solanum etuberosum. Next base: position 73,186 of record JAJONR010000782.1, read on the forward strand.
AATTTCCGCATCATTTCTATTACTTTATGTTATGATATGCTTAGTGGCTTGTATTAGGCCTCTCGAGGCCTTATACGCCTTGTTACATTTGTGGGGTATCCCTGGGTCGTGAAAAAAGTCCATAATCAAGTCTTCCCCCTTCCAAGTAGGAATGCTAATATCTTGGGATAAACCTTCTGGCTTATGATTCTCAACTTTCACTTGTTGGCAATTTGGACACTTACAAATTCTGCAATATCCTTCTTCATCCTATTCTACTAATAGACCTCCCGCAAGTCACGGTACATCTTAGTGGCTCCCGGGTGAATGGAATACCGAGAACTATGGGCTTCCATCAAGATCTGTTCCCTTTTGTCATCAACATTCGGAACACATAAACGACCTTGATATCTAAGTACACCATCTCCCCCTTGGGAGAAAGCCTCAACGAACTTCTTGAGCACCGCTTCTTTCAATTCTACTAAAGTCGGATCAATACATTGCTTAGCTTTCACATCACTCACAAAACATGATTCAGAACCATTATGAACCATAACACCACCCTTGGTGGAACCCACTAATTGAACACCCAAAAGGGACAATTCATGTACATCTCGTACCAATTCTTCCTTATCATCATCAATATAAGCAACACTACCCATAGACAACCTACTAAGAGCATCCGCTACTACATTCACCTTACTGGGGTGATAGAGAACACTCATCATAATCTTTCAATAACTCAAGCCACCTTCTTTGGCAAAGATTCAGATCTTTCTGACTAAACACATATTGTAAGCTCTTGTGGTCGGTGAACACATCTACATGAACACCATACAAATAGTGCCTCCATATCTTTAAGGAAAAAACCACCGCCGCTAATTCAAGATCATGGGTCGGATGATTCTTCTCATGGACATTATACTGTCTTGAAGCATAGGCAATAACTTTCCCATTTTGCATATGCACACATCCTAACCCAATTCTTGAGGCATCACAATATACCAAAAACCCATCCGTCCCTTCCGGTAAAGTCAATACCGGAGCAGAAGTATTCTATCTTTCAACTCTTGGAAACTCTTCTCACATAATTCGGACCATATGAACTTAGCCTTTTTTAGAGTCAAAGCCGTCAATGGAGAGGCAATGGAAGAAAACCCCTCAACAAACCTTTGGTAATAACCGGTTAAACCCAAGAAACTTTTAATGTCCGAAGATGATAGAGGTCTAGGCCAACTCTTGACCGCATCCATCTTCTTAGGATCTACCTCAATACCCTTACTTAAAACAATATGACCAAGAAAGGCTACGGACCTTAGCCAAAACTCACACTTTCTAAACTTTGCAAAGAGTTGTTGTTCCTTAAGGATTTGCAACACAATCCTAAAATGATTAATGTGATCATCCTCACTCCTTGAATAGATCAAAATATCATCAATGAACACAATTACGAACATATTAAGGTATTGTCTAAACACCCTATTCATCAAGTCCATAAATGTCGCCAGAGCATTAGTCAAGCCAAACGACATCACCAAAAACTAATAATTACCATACTGGGTTCTAAAAGCGATCTTCAAAATATCATCATTCTTCACTTTCAATTGGTGATAAAACGACCTACGGTCAATCTTAGAAAAGTAACTTGCACCTTGGAGTTGGCCAAACAAATCATCTATCCTTGAAAGAGGATACTTCTTCTTAATGGTCACCTTATTCCATTGCCGATAGTCAATATACATTCGGATTGAACCATCCTTCTTCTTAACAAACAAAACTGGAGCACCCCATGGAGAGATACTCGGTCGGATGAAACCCTTATCCAACAAATCTTTCAATTGTTCCTTTAACTCCTTAAGTTCTACCGGAGACATTCTATAAGGAGGAATAGAAATAGGTTGCGTATAAGGGAGAAGGTCAATACCAAAATATATTTCCCTTTCGGGAGGAATATCGGGTAAATCATCTGGGAATACTTTCAGATACTCATTAACAATAGGGACCGACTTAAGACTAGGGGTTTCAGAATCCATATCCCTCACCCTAACTAAATAGTACAAGCAACCCTTAGAAATCATCTTTCTAGCTTTAAGATAAGAAATAAACCGACCTTTCGGCATAGAATTTCCCCTTTTCCACTCTAGGAAAGGCTCATTCGGGAACTGAAACTTGACTACACGGGATCTACTATCAATAGAAGCATAACAAGAGTGTAACCAATCCATCCCAAAGATGACATCAAAATCTAGCATATCAAGCTCTACCAATTCAACAAGAGTAACTCTATGGGATAAGGAGATGGGACACTTTCTATAAACCCTCTCAGCCAACACAGAATCACCAACAGGAGTAGAGACAGAAAAAGGATCTAACAACACTTCAGGAAACACATCAAATCTCATAGCCACGTATGGCGTCACACAAGACAAAGTAGCACCGGGATCAAGTAAAACATATACATCTAGTTGGAAAACAGTCAACCTACCGGTAACCACATCGGGAGAACCCTCTTGTTCACCTCGAGTTTGAAGAGCATAAAACTTATTTTACTTAGGAGCACTAGCACCTGAACCACTTGGACTGGATGAAGGATAGGGTTGAGCCCTACGATGATTATATCCCTCACTCTTAGAAACCGAAGGACAGTCCCTTATCTTGTGATCCATCTTACCACAACCAAAACAAGCATTGGACCCCGCTAGGCATTTACCTTCATGCTTTCTTCCACACTTAGCACAATTAGGCAAAGAAGACCCATTACCACCTCTTTGAGGCTTAGGGTTAGACACCCTTTTATTCTTGAACCTTGGGGAAGCCTTAGAAGAAACTTGCCCGGAGAACCTTTGTCGAAACCTTGAACGACCACGTCCACCGGATCTAGAGTATGAATAGTTACCATCATCCATTCTTTCCCTCTTTGTTTTTCTAGAACTTTCTTTGAGATTTTCCTCTTCAATTTATTGGGCATGGACCATGGGACGAGAAATATCAATGTCATGGACAATCATAGCCGTACGAAACTCTTTTACTACCAATTCGGACACACCCAAAATGATCTTTATCATCCTTGCCCTAAAGTCGGCAACTATAGAAGGAGCATATTTAGACAATTAAGTGAACTTCAAAGCATATTCTTTCACACTCATGCTTCCTTGTCGGAGATTGATAAATTCAAGCACTTTTTCCTCCTTCATCTCAATGGGAAAGAACCTATCAAGAAAAGCAGACTTAAACCTCTCCCATTCTGGGGGACCCACAGCTACCGGCCTTGCTTCCTTCCATTGGTTGAACCAAATTTGAGCAACCCCCTTGTATTGATAAGCGGCCAATTTTGCCTTCTCTACCGGAGTCACTCCCATGAAAGCCAACGCCTTATAGGCCTCATCAATGAACTCTTGAGGATCTTCCTCAACCTTAGAATTATAGAATTCCGGAGAATTCATCCTTGTAAAGTCCCTCACTCTTGATGCCACCGTACCCACATTTGGGTTCACGGGGTTCACAACCTCCCTATTGTCTTAGGCCGTCACGGCTTGAGCCAACATTTGAAAAGCCGTCCTAAACTCCGCATAAGTCACTTGGTCGGCCAAAGGGTCAACCGGAGCTTGAGGAGCTTGTGGAGGAGCTCTTGGTCAATATCTTCTCCCTCGGTCCTTCTAGCAAGAGATCTTCTATTAGTCATATCATGTAGACCATCGGGTAAGATTAGGACAAAGACCTTATAGAGTCAAAATCTATTGCACGACTTAGAGAAATGAAGAAGTGAAGTTTCCTAAGCATCTAATAGCTTCTCATTCGTAAATGTGGTGCGCTTCACACTTATGAATAAGACTCTACTAGACGTGGTTTTGAGTCATCCTAGAACCATTCTAAACCTTGTGCTCTGATTACCAAGTTTGTCATCATCCAGGGGTACACCCTCGACGTAACATGGTATACAAGACCCCGAGAGGCCTCTTATAAGCCACTTAGCTTTCATAACATAAGATAATATAAATGAGTGGAAAATTTAAAACATTTTTCAACCAACATCAAAGTTTTATATCAAAAGCAGAAGTCTATTACACTTTGTCTCAAACCATCTAAAATATGAATATCTTGGGACACAACCCATACAATATTGTTCAAAACATAAAAATGAAAGAACATAAGAGAAATGGTGGCCAAATCCTCGAATGTTATGAGGACTCACCAATCTTCAAGTCTCGCTCTACTAAGATCCTAGCCATGGGGATGAGAGTCGAGATCACCGGACCCTACATTTGGATAAGAAATGTAGGCAAGAGTATGCGTTAGTATAAACATGTACTATATATGATATCTAGTATAAATATCAACATAAACATAAGAGTTAGACAATATAGGTCATAAAGCATAATCAATGCACATAATAGATCATATCAACATAGGAGGAATACTTCTTGAAGTAACCTCAAATCAACCTTACTCATCATGGAAGGCAACTCAAGCAACAATCCAAGCTCATCATTCATCATAACATAGTCTAGCTTATCTTTTATAGACATGGGGAATTGCCTTTTGCCTTACTATAAAGGAACATGGGTAGTCACCTCTAGTCCTTCTTAACATATGGATCATGGGTACTCACCTCTAGTCAAACATCATGTGACATGGGTATTCGTATCTTGTCATTCTATAGGGATCATGGGTACTCGCCTCTTGTCCAAATCATATCTTAAGAATGTGGGGATTTTCCTCTTGTTCAACTTTGAGGAATAAGGGTAATCACCTCTTTATTCTACTCCATGAAATATGAGTAATCGCCTTATATCCATCTCATTTGGAGGTCATGGGTAATCGCCTCTAGCATCATCAATTTCTTAGATTTTATCATTAGATTCATTTTAGGTGAGCAATCCCTTCAACCTAGATTCATTCAATGTGAGAAAGCCTTTCACATTGAGTCACGACCCAGGGGTACCCCCTAGATGTAACACGACGTACTCAACCCCGAAGGGGTTTCATACAAGCCTTTAGCATATCATAACATAAGATTAAAGAAATGATGCAGAATTTAAAACTTTATCCATACAATCAAAGTCTTTTATAAAAGCAAAGAGAAAGTCTAGACTTGTCTCAATTAGCCATCTAATACACTCTTTGAATCAAATAGGGTCAGAGCCCTTACAATAGTCCGAAAAGGAAATAACTAGAATGAAACTACTAAATGAAGATATCCGTCCTCGAATCATGAGGACTCACCAACTAGCAAGGAGAATAGTTGATCCAAGCTTTGATAAAGAAGGAAGCACATCTCAACAACCGGGCCCTACACTTATAGAAAAATGTAGAAAATATGGATTAGTACAAAAATGCACTAAGTATGATAGCCATGCATAATATCCTTGAAACATGCCAAAAAGGGACATTTTAGTTGAAATCATGCTATATGCCAATTTTGAACATTATCTTTGAAATAGTTGGAAAACATAACTCATAAGACAACTCATGTGTGGTTCATCATAGCATAAAGGATAACAACATAATCATAAGCATAGACTCCAATCATAAACATAATGCAAACATCACTTATCATAAGACATAGTTCACATACATAGTTAAATACCATGATCATCTCATCATAATAGAACCATCTCATAAGTAACCCTAAGTTATACTTGTGCAATGCTTAGATAAGATCCCATAATCCCATCTACACTAAGTATCACTTTTAGGCTACCATGCTCATGCTTATCATGATTTGATCTCATCCATAGTTAATACTCATAGACAAGGAAACATTCATGTTCAATAACTCATATCAAGGAAAGTCACTCATAGCCACAATCCATATAAAGCATGCATTAATTCATATCATCATAGCATAAGAGAAATACACCATGACCACTCTCAAAGCCTACTTGTGCAATGCATGAATGAAGTCCCATACCCCCACTCACACTAAGTAGAACCTCTTGATAAATCATAGTACATAACTCATGTTCTTGTTCATAGTTCATGCTCTTGTCGTGGAGGGAATAAGCCTTAACCGACATAGACCATGTGAGCTACATGGAATCCGGTGTCATGCCCCCACACCAAAAAGAGGTGTCTTATTTGCCTAAGGTAGAACTAAAGTTTATTAGCTTAGGTGGATTCACTAGCTAAAGACCTAGGTGGGCACATAGTTATGGGATAGGGAGATTGTTACTAGAAACCCAACCTTATATGAGGGAGCTTCCATCTCAAGAGATGGCTTCTAGAAACCCGACCTTTCTATGGGAGAGCTCCCATCTCATTCAATATCCACTCGGTACTAAGCATTACATTCCCATGGAGTAGTTATTAAGTCTTGACTTGACTCAATTACACATGAAAGGTGCCCTTGGCCTATCGAATCAAGGTACTTTACTAGAATAGCTCATTAACTCATCATGAAAGGGTGCCCTTGGCCTACCGAATCAAGATACTTTACTAGAATAGCTCATTAACTCATCATGAAAGGGTGCCCTTGGCCTACCATTCCAAGCCAACTCATTAGAATGGTTCATTAATCACTCATGAAAGTGTGCCATTAACCTACTGATTCAAGTTACACCAATTAAGATAGCTTTTCAATTACACATGAAAAGGTGCCCTTAGCCTACCGATTCAAGGTTCATCAATATGTGAGAAAACCTTTCACAACGTGTCATCGTCATTCATAAGTGTATAATTGAGAATAACCTTTCAATCAACAACACCACCATTACATCATAAAGAACAACACTTCATTCTCAAAGCATCGTCAAAACATCCACATAATTCTCATAAAACAAGCATAATTCTCATAAACTGTCCTTCAAGTACCATGGATCATGATTCATCAACACATATAGAATTACTACATTAGACATGGATAATAACATAATTCAAGTAATTAATTCATTACATTCATAATTCTATAACATTCTATTAAAATCAATCACTACCCACACTTTAAGCTCCAATTTGAGAAAATAGGGTAATTCATGGATTCTTGAGGAATTCAACTTGAAATCATGTTAAATCATCAATATATCAATAAACAAACATAATTCAACCTTTAAAAATGAATTTGAAAGGAATCCATGAGATTGATGTCAAACCCTAACTTTTGGGTTTTCTAACTTTGAAAGTGGGGCTTTTGAAGAGGCTCGATGGGTGAAATCTACCCATAGATGAAGAGCTACCATACCTTATTGAATATCTACCATGATTTTGAGGAGAAAAACTTGATTCTTCAACCCTAGCCTTCACCTTCTTATTTTTCTTCCTTGAAATTCTAGAGAGAGAATTATTTAGGGGAAAGTTGGTTATGATTTCGGGTTTGGGATTTATGAGATGAAAAGGGTTGGTTAATGACTTTAAAGGAATTATATAGGGGTATAAAAATGTAACACTCCGGAACTAGTAGGCTAAGTTAGAGCTTGACGTTAGGGTTAGAGCCTTAAAAGTACCCTCCCGTACCTTAAAATTCTTGTGTTCGTGTTAGAACGTCAAGGCCTAAACCCCAAGGACCAACCATGGTCCTTGAGGAAAAGACCTAAAAGGCTTCCAGGCAGTGACCCACAGAGGGCATCCACACCTCGTGGGTCAACCCACGCCCCATAGAGGGGCAGCGTGGGTGAGGCCTCCTTGGAATCTGCCTAAGGCAGTAGCCACGGGCAGGACCTACATCTCGTGGATGGGTCCACGCCACGTGGCTTGCATCCATAGGTCAAGCCCCCCATTTCAAGCCCCAGAACCCCGACCCATGCTTGACCAGCACGGGCCGTGGGTCCAACCACGGTCCGTAGGTGAGGGGGTCGTGGGTCACACCTTGAAGGTAGTTTTGGGAGTTAGTTGAGGGGTAGTTTAGGGTTTTCCATTTTAATTAACTATTAAGTGACGTCATTTTATATTATTTTAGACTAACTATATAAGTGTTTTAAGCCCCTAAACTAAGGATTCTAAATCATAACTACCAACTTCCCAAATCAAAACCCATCTTCCCCAAAATCTTCTCTCTAGAACTCCAAGGAAGAAGAAGAAGAAAATCAAGCTAGGGTTTGAAGTAGAGGCCTTTTCCAATCCATTTCTTGTGGATTCTTCATTGAGGTATGGTAGATTTTCATCTATGGGTAGCCTCCACCCATAGAGTCCCTTCAAAACTCAATTTCACAACTTGGATTTCCCCCAAAAAGCTAGGGTTTCACTCCAAGTCATGGGTTCTTTTCAAGAACTTTTTCAATGATTGATTTATGTTGGATTATGATTGAATTGATGATTTATTGTTGATTTATGGTGAAATCCCCCCATGAACCAATGAATTCCCCATGTTACTAAATTGTGATCTCATGATGTGGGTTGATTGATTATAGAAGCATATGAAGAGATTATGCTTAGAATGATTGAGTTAATTGTATCATGTTATTATCCATATCTAATATAGAAATTCTAGATGTTTGGGTTGAATGTGATTCATGGTCCTTGAAGGAAAAATTATGAGAATTGTACATGATTATGAAAATTATGCATGTGCTTCAAGCTTTACTTTGAGAGTGAAGATCCTATGACTATGGTGTAATTGTGGTATTGTTGAAAGGTCATTCTCCCCTATACCCTTACACATGACTATGTATGAAATGTTTATGACTATGATAATCTTGTTGTGTTGATTGAAAGGCTATTCTCATGAACACACTATGAACATGAGGTGAAATGTTTACTCACACAATAATGATTCTAAGGTTGAAAGGCTATTCTCACCTATTGATTCTATGAGCTATCATGATATCATTTTGGATTGAATGCTAGGGAATTCTTCCATAAGTATGAACGTTAAGACTTAACATGAACTTAATGGGAATTATGCTTAGCACATAGTGGATATGAATATGAGATTAAAGCTTTTACGTCAGTTAGTCTGGCTTTCCAAATGGGTTCCCTATACGATAGTTAGTCTGGGTTCCCAAAACAGTTATCTCATGAGATGGAAACCTTCTACCACAGAAGTCCACGTTTCAAGAAGCAATATCCCTATCCCGTAACTATGTGCCTACATAGGTCTTTAGCTAGTGGATCCACCGAAACTAAATTCAGTTCTACCTTAGGCAAGTAGGATACCTCCTTTCGGTGTGGGGCAGTACACCGGATTCCATGTAGCTCACATGGTCTATGTCAGTTAGGGCTATTTCCCTCCATGACAAGAACATGAACATGAACTATGAACAAGAACATGAGTTATGTACTATGGTTTCTCAAGAGGTTCTACTTAGTGTGAGTGGGGATATGGGACTTCATTCATGCATTGCACAAGTAGGCTTTGAGAGTGGTCATGGTGTATTTCTCTTATGCTATGATGAGTCATGAAGTAATGCATGCTTTATGTGGATTGTTGCTACGAGTGGCTTTCCTTGACATGAGTTATTGAACATGAATGTTTTCCTTGACTATGAGTATTAACTATGGATGAGATCAAAGCATGACAAGTATGAATATGGTGACCTAAAGGTGATACTTAGTATTAGATGGGATTATGGGATCTTATATATGCATTGCACCAGTATAGCTTAGGGTTACTTATAAGATGGTTCTCTTATGACATGAAAATCTAAGTGTTTGACTTGTGTTTTTACACTAATAATACTCATGATGATTCTTAAACTTGATAAAGGGCATGATTTCAAATAAAATATCCCTTTTTGGCATGTTTCAAGAATTTTATGCATGGCTATCATACTTAGTGCATCTTTGTACTAACCCATATTTTCGACATTTTTCTATAAGTGTATGACCCGGTTGTTGAGGTGTGCTTCCTTCTTGGTCAAAGCTTGGATCGACTATTCTCCATGCTTTTGGTGAGTCCTCATGGTTCGAGGACGGAAGATGTTTCTTTCTAGTTTCTTTCTCACATTCTATTTTTGAGACTATGTTGTAAAAGGGGATGTGACCCTATTTGATACTTCGATTGTATTAGATGGCTACTTGAGACAATGTTTAGACTTCCATTTGCTTTTATGAAAGACTTCGATTGTAAAGAAAAGTTTTAAATTCCGCATCATTTATATTTATCGTATGTCATGATATGCTAAGGGCATGTATGTATGAAACCCTTCGGGGTCGAGTACGTCGTGTTACATCTAGGGGGCACCCCTGGGTCGTGACAAACTTGATAATCAGAGCACAAGGTTTAGAATGATTCTAGGATGATGTCTCATAAGCCACGTCTAGTAGAGTCTTATTCATGAGTGTGAAGCGCGCCACATTTATGAATGAGAGGCTATAAGATGTTTTAGGAAATTTCACTTCTTTCATTACTCTTGAATTGTGCGATAGAGTTTAACTCTATAAGGTCTTCCTTCTAATCCTTCTCTTGTGTATCTTCAGGATATGAATACAGGAAGGGCTAACGCTAGTATGGTGGAAGAAGAGAATGTGGATCAAGGAGTTCCTCCTCAATATCCTCAAGCTCCTCAAGCCCAGAATGATCCCGCGGCTATGACAAATGTGGAAATTAGGTCGGCTCTCCAATATTAACTCAAGCCATGACAAATCAAGCTCAAGCCATGACAACTCAAGCCCAATCCATGACGGCCCAGGATAATAGGGAAGTTGTTGTTCTGGCTAATCCCAATATAAATACGGCCGCTTCAAGGATTCAGGATTTTGCTAGAATGAATCCTCCCAAATTCCATGGCTCCAAAGGGGGAGAAGATCCTCATGAGTTTGTGGAAGAGGTTTTTAAGATACTTGAAATTATAGGGGTGACTTCGGTAGAGAAAGCGGAACTAGCCGCTTACCAATTGAAGAGTGTTGCTCAAGTTTGGTGTACTCAATGGAAGAACAATAGGCTGGTAGGAGCGGGTACCATAGATTGGGAAGTGTTCAAATAGGCATTTCTTGCTAGATACTTTCCCTGAGAGTTGAGGGAGGCTAAGGTTGAAGAGTTCATCAATCTTTGTCAAGTAAGCATGAGCGTGGAAGAGTACTCCCTAAAATTCACTCAATTGTCCAAGTATGCCCCATCTTTGGTGTCTAATCCGAGGGATGAGATGAGTAGGTTTTTGACGGGTGTGTCCGACTTGATTGAAGAAGAATGTCGTGCGGCAATGCTCCATGATAATATGGATATCTCACGTTTAATAGTGTATGGTCAACAAGTTGAGGAGTCAAGACTTAGGAAAAATAATAGAGAGGCGATAAGAGCAAGGACCGATGATGGAAATTTTTCCAAGGGTAAGTCCGAGGGTCAAGGGAGACAAAAGTTTAAGCAAAGGTTCTCCAACCGAGGCTCCTCTAGTGCTCCAAGGGTCAACAAAGATAGGGTACCTAACCCTAAGCCTCAAGGAGGCAATAGTGGTGGTTCTTCTATGGCTAGGCCTACTTGTACTATGTGCGGTAAGAAACATGATGGGAAGTTCCTAGTTGGCATGGATGGTTGCTATAGTTTTGGTAAAAGTGGCCATATGATGAGGGATTGTCCCATGCTTAAAGTTCAAGGAAGAGAGGGCAAGCAAGTTCCTCCTAACGGTTCAAATTCCGATGCTCCAAAGAAAATCACTTTTATGCTCTTCAAACCCGAGGTGACCAAGAGAGCTCCCCGGATGTGGTTACTGGTATGTTAAAAGTTTTTCTTATTGATGTGTATGCTTTATTGGATTCCAATGCTACTTTATCTTTTGTGACGCCTTATGTGGTGATGAGGTTTGATGTTCCTCCGGAAGAATTATTAGAGCCTTTTTCAGTTTCTACCCCTGTTGGTGATTCCGTAGTGGCTAAGAGGGTTTATAGGAGATGTCCCATTTCCTTGTCCCATAGAGTTATTCTTGTTGACTAAGTAGAACTCGACATGTTAGATTTTGATGTTATTCTTGGTATGGATTGGTCTCATGCATGTTATGCCTCTATTGATTGTAGAACTCGGGTGGTTAAATTTCAATTTCCGAATGAGCCTATTTTAGAGTGGAAGGGGGGAAATTATATGCCTAGAAGTCAATTTATTTCTTGTCTTAAAGCTAGAAAAATGATCTCCAAAGGGTGCATTTACCATCTTGTTAGGGTGAAGGATGTTGAATCTGTAACCCCTCCTCTAGAGTCAGTTCCGGTAGTGAATGAGTTTTCAGAAGTTTTTCCCGATGATTTGCCCGGTATCCCTCCCGAGTGGAAACTAGAATTTGGTATTGACCTTTTTCCGGATACGCAACCTATCTCTATTCCTCCTTATAGAATGGCTCCAGCGGAGTTAAAGGAGTTGAAAGAGCAACTAAAGGATTTGCTAGACAAGGGTTTCATTCAACCGAGTATCTCTCCATGGGGTGCTCCGGTGTTGTTTGTTAGAAAGAAAGATGGGTCTCTTAGAATGTGCATCGATTATTGCCACTTGAACAAAGTGACCATTAAGAACAAGTATCCTCTTCAGAGAATTGATGACTTGTTTGACCAACTTCAAGGGGCTAATTATTTCTCTAAGAATGATCTTCGTTTGGGTTACCACCAATTGGGGTGAGAGGGGTTGATATTCCCAAGACGGCTTTCCGAACAAGATATGGTCACTATGAGTTCCTAGTAATGTCTTTTGGTTTGACTAACGCTCCGGCGGCGTTCATGGACTTAATGAATAGGGTATTCTGACAATATCTTGATATGTTTGTTATAGTGTTCATTGATGACATTTGATCTATTCAGGGAGTAAGGATGAACATGTTGACCATTTGAAGGTTGTATTGCAAGTTCTTAAGGACCATCAACTTTTCGCAAAGTTTAGCAAGTGTGAGTTTTGGTTAAGGTCCATAGAATTCCTTGGTCACATCGTGTCAAGCAAGGGTATTGAGGTAGATCCTAAGAAAACGGATGCGATCAAGAGTTAGCCTAGACCTGTTACTCCCTCCGACATTAGAAGCTTTTTGGGTTTGGCCGGTTATTATAAAAGGTTTGTTGAGGGGTTCTCCTCCATTGCTTCTCCTTTGCTGGCTTTGACTAAAAAGAAGGCTAAGTTTGTGTGGTCGGAAAATTATGAGAAAAGTTTCCAAGAATTGAAAGATAGACTTACTTTCGCTCTAGTGTTGACCGTGCCGGAGGGTACGGATGGTTTTGTGGTGTATTATGATGCCTCTAGAGTTGGGTTGGGATGTGTGCTTATGCAAAGTGGTAAAGTGATTGCCTATGCTTCAAGGCAACTAAAAGTTCATGAGAAGAACTATCCGACCCATGATCTCGAATTAGCGGCGGTTGTGTTTGCCTTAAAAATATGGAGCCATTATCTATATGGGGTACATGTGGATGTTTTCACCGATCACAAGAGTCTTCAATATGTTTTTAGCCAAAAAGACTTGAACCTTCGGCAAAAAAGGTGGTTAGAGTTATTGAAGGACTATGACATGAGTGTACTTTACCACCCAGAAAAAGCTAATGTGGTGGCGGATGCTCTTAGTAGATTGTCCATGGGTAGTGTGGCTCATGTAGAGGATGAGAAGAAGGAATTGGTTCGTGATGTGCATAGGTTGGCTCGGCTAGGTGTTCAACTAGTGGATTCCACTAAGGGTGGTGTCATGATCCACAATGGTTCTGAATCGTCCTTTGTGATGGATGTGAAGGCAAAGCAAGACCTTGATCCTATATTAGTTGAGTTTAAAGAGTCGGTACTCCTGAAGTCCGTAGAGGCTTTCTCCCAAGGGGGAGATGGGGTGCTTAAGTACCAAGGTCGATTATGTGTTCCGGATGTTGATGGCTTGAGAAAGCAAATTTTAGAAGAAGCTCATGGTTCTCGGTATTCTATTCATCCGGGAGCCTCCAAGATGTACAGTGATTTACGGAAAGTCTATTGGTGGAATGGTATGAAGAGAGATATTGCGGGATTTGTAGCCAAATGTCTGAATTCTCAACAAGTTAAGGCTGAGCACCGAAGGCCGGGAGGTTTGTCCCAAGATATAGACATTCCCACTTGGAAGTGGGAAGATGTGAATATGGACTTTATTGTGGATTTGCCTCGTACCCGAAGGCAACATGATTCTATTTGGTTCATCGTAGATCGAATGACAAAATCAGCCCACTTCATTCTCGTCAAGGTTTATTTTACGGTGGAAGACTATGCCAAGTTGTATATCAAAGATATAGTGAAGTTGCATGGGGTTCCTTTATCTATTATTTTGGATCGGGGTACTCAATTTACTTCACACTTTTGGAAGTCATTCCAAAAAGGGCTTGGTACTAAGGTTAAGCTTAGCACGACTTTTCATCCCCAAACCGATGGGCAAGCGGAGCGCACCATCCAAACACTAGAAGATATGTTGAGGGCATGTGTTATAGACTTCAAGGGTAATTGGGATGACCATTTGCCATTAATAGAGTTTGCCTAAAACCTAACTCATCACCACGTCCCCTCCCACGGTCGTCAAGGCCTTCACGAGCCATGAAGTGGCTCGTGTGGAGGAGGCTGTTTTGGGCAGTTTCACCTAGCCACTACCTAGCCCACCACGAGCCTCACCATGACCCGTGGTCCCCACCATGATCCGTCAAGGTGGTCGTGGGAAGGTGGGCAGTGCTTGGTGAAGGTTGGGCTGTCCAAGCCCTCTTCCTTGGCTCTTTCTCACGACCCAGGGGTACCCCTTAGATGTAACATGGCGTATAGAACCCCAAAAGACTCCATATAAACCACTTAGCTCTCATTACATAAGAAATAGAACAATAAGAGTAAAATAATAGTCCAAGTCCAAAACATTTTATAAAAGAAAAGCGGAAGTCTAATACACTTGTCTCATCATAGCCATCTATTACAATAGAATGAAATTTGGCCTAGCCTATACATCATGTCCAAAAGAGAAATACATGAAATAAATTTAACAATAAACTCCATCCTCGAAGCATGAGGAGTCACCAAAGCTCAGAGATCTCGAACTCAACCACTAGCCATGAAACTGATGACCCTGATTATGGGACCCTACATTTGGGGAAATGTAGGCAAGAGTATGCGTTAGTACAAAACAATGAACCAAGTATGATAGCCATGCATAAAACATTTAAATCATGCTAAAAGGGACATTTCATTTCATGACATGCAATTGACCAAGCTAAAACATGATATAAGAGAGATAGAAACATAAGTCATAAAATCATGGTCAATGCAAGCTAAATTCATCTTTAAAACCTTTGAACTCGTATGTGATACTTCTTGAAGTAACCTTAATTCATTATTAATGTGCGGAATTAGCCTTAACTGACATAGAGACCATCTGAGCAATAACATGATCCCCCGGTGTCTCCCACACCGAAAATGATTGTCCTACTTGCCAAGGTAAGGACCATGAACTTCTAGCTTAAGTGGATCCACTAGCTAATCAACCTATAGGGGCACATAGTTAAGGGATAAGGAGATTGCTTCTAGAAACCCGACCTCTACTAACATGGGAGCTTCCATTTCATGAGATTGCTTCTAGAAACCCGACCTCTACTACGGGAGATCTTCTATCCCATTATCAAAATCCTCTCGGTGCTAAGCATAAATCACACTGAATAGTCATTTCTTACTTGACTTCATTATTCATGGGAAGGTACCCTTGGACAACCAATCCAAGCTAGTTCATTAGGATAGCTCGATGGGGCGTATACATCAGACTCCACGTTTAGCTCACGTGGTTTTATGTCGGTTATTAGTAGCTCCCACAGTCAGACTTCAGTGCATTTGACCAGGTTTTCAGTTATACCTCAGCATTCAGTCTCAGTATGTCATGTTCATGATTAGTACTTGGTCATTGCATTTAGCTCAGTCTTCAGTATATTTCAGCATTTACATTCAGTTCAGATTATATCATTGCTCAGCATTCTCAGTGTATGTATTTTGTTCAGCGTATGTATTTTGTTCAGCTTTATTCTATATCCTGCATGCTCAGTATATTTCAAGTACTGACGCATACTATGCGCTACATCCTTTCATGATGTAGGTTCAGGTACTCAGCATTCAAATCATGCATAGATCAATTCCCGATCTCCACTTCAGCAGCTTCAGTGATGAGTCCTCATACTTCGAGGACAATAGACATGTTTTTCATATTCAGTCTTTTATTTCAGTTCCAGTTTTTCTAGAGTTAGCTGGAGGCATGTCCCAAAAACTTTAGTCAGTAGAGGCTTTTTCAGACATATTATTAGATTCAGCTTTATATTTGAGTTTAATCTATCAGTGTTATTGAACTCTTAGTCTTTTATATATTCAGATCAGTTTTGGGTATTCCCCACTTTCAGTTATCTACTGTTTTAAGTTTTCACATAGTATCTTTATTCAGTTATTATTAGTATGCTTATGATATGCCACCTTCAGGGTTAGCTTGGGGTCACTCGTGATCCTAGGTCCCGTGTTTACGTCAAGGGGGTAGCCTCGGGGTGTGACAAACTTGGTATCAGAGCATTAAGTTCAAGAGTCCTAGGATGTCTGAAAGCCGCACTAAGTAGAGTCGCTTCATGGGTGTGAAGTGCACCACATCTAATGAGAGGGAGGCTACGAAGTGTTTTAGGAAAACTTCACTTTCTTGATATTCTTATCGTGCGTGGGTATGATCTCCTTTCTAATTCATCGTTATGCGTTTCAGATCATGCCTCCTCGTAGAGCTTACGCAAGGAATGCTAATGCACGCAATGCTGACGTTGTTCCTCCGGTCCCAGACCATGAGGTTTCGACTGCAGAGTTTCAGAATGTTATCCAGATCTTGGCTCAAAGTGTGGCTTATCAGAACAATCAGCAGGCCCCAGTTCCTACTAATGCTAATAATGGGTCAGCAGCAGCCAGGGTTCGAGATTTCATTCGGATGAATCCGCCAAAGTTTCTAGGGTCGTAGGTTTGTGAGGATCACATAATTTAAATATATAATTTCTACTAAAAAAATTCCAAGGTATTATATATTATATATTTATTAATGATATTTTGATAGATGGGAAGAGAATATTTACATGAGAAATATATATATTAACCATAGGATATTACGAATCATGTGACTATGAATTTATCGCTTTATTACAATACTGATATTTAGGAGATATAAGAAAAGATTCTCTATCGGGTAAGTTATCACGTAGAAATGACTTAATTGGTTAATGCAAATTGCAAATTGCAAATGAACAAATTCTCTTAGGCAATCATGAAAAATGTGATGATGATATAAGTCGTTTAATAAAGTGGGGTAATATTAGACAAGTGGAAGGAAAGTATTCACATGAAAAGTTGGATAATTTGTCATTTAATGAGGTGGGGTAACATTTTACAAGTGCAAAAAAAAAGTACGCACTCACACGAGAAAGATCAATCGTCAGATAATATATTATAAGTCACGTGAAAATAAATGTATTTTTCAATAAAGTAGGATTATATTTTCGTTGGAGACAAATATCCACACGAGAAGATTTGTCGCCAGATAATATATCACGAATCGTGTGATAATTAATGTGTTGTTTAATGATATTAGGGTGCCATTTGTCAGGTGGAAAAAAGCTTCACCATATATATATATATATATATTGCTAGATAAGCTGTTATGAGTCACGCGGTAGTGAATATGTGTCGCTAATTGAGTGCGGGGTGACTTTTGATAAATGAGAGAAAAATCTTCATTCATAAAAAAAATGATCATCTGATAAGTTATCATGAATCAAATAATAATAAATGTGTCACTTAATGAAGGTAGGATGGAGTTAATTAGGATATGTGTCATTTAATTAAATTACAGTGGCTAATAAAATCTTAATTATCCTAAAATTTGATTTGTATGTGATATTATGAAAAGTCATGTTTTTCTTTTTTAAAGTACAAAAAAATCATCTCATTTTACATTTACAAAACTATAAAATCAATCATATACATAACTAGGTTATTTTCTATTATTGTAGTGTCTTCATTTCACAGGATTATTTTTAATGCTTTTAGATCTTATGATGTTACTTTAAATATATTCATGATATAATAAAATATCTTTCAAATCTAGAAATGGGAAACTGCAAAATCATATTTGTGAACCAGATGCAAAATTGAAGCACATGATTGTGAAGCATAGTGGTATTTGGTAATTAGTAGCATATGTCCCGATTATACGAGTCAAGGCATCTTTTATTTCTGAATCTTTTACAATTACCGCATTCTCAAACAAAGAAAAAGCATCTCTACAGCAAACCACATCATCAGATTGAGTTAGTATTTTGATCCACTAAAAGATAATCGGCTCAACGAAAAAGAAAGAATCTTACTTCTTTTGACTAGTAGACGTCGCTTTCCACAAGCTTGATTGATTCTACAGGGACTAAACTGAGTAGAAGACATCGCCAAGAAAGAATTTGCTATGAGTTTGCAGCAACAACATCTTTCCGTGTAGCTCCATCCTAATCTTCTAAATATACAAAAACAGACTCCCTTGCAAACTCAAGAAGATCATGGCCCTGTAACCCCAAATCCACTATCAAATTAAACTGTCAAGAAGGAAAATAAAGTGCAAAAAAATATAAAAGACAAACCTTGAAATTAAAATGAGCAAGATTTTGCAAAGCAAGTTGAACTAGCGCAGAATCACTCAGTTCTGGTACTTGGGGGGGGGTTAACTGTAGCAAGATGCCCTCGACTAAAAGAAGCTGATTGTCTTGACATTGCATGATGAGATCTTGAAAGGATTGTTGAGATACATTCCAGCAGCCGATTCTGAATGGTCGGCAGCAAAGGTGGAATGCTGAGACAGAAAATACACATGTTAGACTAGAGCAACACCACACAAAAGAACCAGTTAATGAAAGTTGTGCTCAAACTTAGAGAACCTTTCAGTTAGTAACTCCAACAAATCCACTAGTGTTACGGAAAGCCCAACAGAAAACATAGGATCAAACTGACCACGAACATGAGGCTCCATGGCTGGTCCCATTGCATTAGCAATATTTCCAACACATTCTAGAGCCTCAAGTGAGGGTCGCCTCTACAGGGAGCAATCTGAGAGAAACATATTTTACCTGTCAGGTTTATTGCTTCACGTATATAAATGTTATAGAAAGAACCTACAACACAAATGTGGAATGTTGCGACACATAAAATAAATATGTAACCCTTGAGCAACACCACACAAGAACCAGTTAATGAAAATTTTGCTCCAACTCGGAGAGAACCTTTCAGTTATTTATAACTTCTTTTTATATTATGAACATAGAAAAGATAATTTCCCAATAAAAAAACTGGAAACAGTACCACAAGTACATCTGCAAGATCAAAAAGTCTAGAGGAATGGAAGTTTTTCCTCATCAGCACGCCACTTAAGTTATCCACTTCGTTTATTTAAACCTATGATTCTAGCCGACCTCATTTGTTTCATTAAGATTGAGATGTCTCAATCTGAATGCACATCTGAATATTAAGATGTACATTAACATTTAGAGATCTAAATTTAAATACACATTTGAATATTAAGATTAAAATGTAAAATAGTTAAGACTCTTTTTTTTCAACATTTGAATGTACAAAAAATAATAAATACAAAAAATAATAAAATACTAAATTGATCTAATATTATATCAATAAAATATTTTAAAATTTGTATATGGCAATTGATGGTGGTAATGATTAACGATGGTGATTGTGTGTGTTAATTTGGGATGGTGTCAACTAATAATGGTCGTTGTGGGTTGTATCATATGGTATAGTGGTTGGTACTAGAGTTTAACTATGGATGGAGGTGGTGGCGACTGATAATAATAAGTGGAATGATATTGATAGCTAATGACGGTGAATGATGATGGCAGTTAGGCTGGAATGGTGGTTGTGAGTGGTGGGTGAAAGTAGATGGAGTAGCGGCGAACTGTCATCTTTGAACAAATTCTTAAATAGATTCTTAATGATATTAATCATTTAGACCCATTAAGTGGTCTAAAATAAGAAGAAAAAATGCATTTAATGATTAATATTTAGGCCTTGAAAACAAAAAGACTTAATCAGATTTGAAAGATTAAGACCTTCCCTAAGTACAAACAAATGAGACCTTACTTTTGATCATATAGTAGAATTTGAGGATACAAAAATAACAACTAAAATTCAAATATCAAAGAAATCGGGAGGTTGTACACATCGGAAAAAACTTTTACTTTCTTACCTTCTTGTACCCTACTCCAATTCCTGAAAAATATTTTAACCGCTAACGAATCAAAAGTAACAAAGAGAGTTGTAAGAGTTGTCACAAAATCATTCATAACATGCTCAACCTTATAAAATGGAGAAGTATGTTCAACACTATTCACATACATGACTATGCACTTAGTACCAACTAAGTCAAAACCTTCCCAAAAAGACGATGATTTTGCCCTTAAGAAAGCCATCAACCAATCTATCATGAGGCAACCTCATGAATCTATTCGGGAATGGCTACTCAATCTGTTATTAATAACCTTAAGAAAGTCGTCACTCTTTATCCATCATCGAGCATCATCAATTCAAATCTTATTATCAAAATAAAAAAAAAATCTACAAACTACAAATCAAAAACTAAAATAGACCAATCCAACACAATATCAACAGAAACATCCAGAATATAAAAGCCCGAAAAGGGCATAATCACAATATGCAGAAACAATCAACTAAATGAGTACAAGGGAGGCACCCCTAACTGAAAATGAGATTGTGTCGTCACAATCCAAATATCAAAAGAGAATATGAGCGACTACCAAAGCAAAAGAATATTTGCAGGTTTACTATAAATGACAGGGAAAATATGTAGAAGGCAAATGTCATTAGAAAGTAGTTTGATAGGAAAAAAATCTTAGAAATAGTAATTGAGAATAAGATGAAACTAACTAAAACTGACTATATTGCTGAAGTACTTGGTAGCCTCAGAAACATGCTTAAAGAGTGCTAAAGAACCTGTCAGAAAACTCAGCACCGATCTTGAACCCATTGCCTGCAAATTGATCAACATTTAAACAATTAGTTTTAAGGGAGATCTTCATGGAGGCACGATACCGACAACCATAGCTCCTTAGTTCAAATTCTCAAAAAAATTACTTGTTTGAATATCTGAGAGAACTGCAAAGATCACCCTGGATGGTAAGAAAGTCCTGCATAATTGACCTTCTTCACTCGTGGATGGGAAGATAAATATTGAAAAAAAATTTGTGCATTCTCCGGCAAGATATTGAAATTATTTAGTTAGAACACTGTCATGTGCCAGAATTTTACGAACCACCCTAACTTCTCTACACAATATAAAGACGAAGATGCAGCAGTATGCATGCCATAATCATAAAAATCTATAAGGCCAAGAATAATAGATTAACAAAGGCGCAGAAGGCATATATGTTTCTAGAACAAGTGGTGGGACACCTAATTTCACCACAAAAAAAGCAAATAAAATTAAACATGTTATTTTTCAACATGAAGAGTCATTGTTTTGATTCCTCCCAAACAAAGCCAACAATTGCATGTCGCTAACCCTGTGCCTTCAACATTTTTGAGGAACTCTCCATTTCATTTGCGTGCAAGTATGAAAGAAACCACATTAAAATCACCAATTCTAAACTAAAGCAAGCAAAAATAACTACGAAAAGAGCCTCAAATGAGTGGAAATCTACCACTCATCAACACCCCCAACTTAGAAACTTTGTTTGTCCACAAGTCAAGATAATAAAAAAGACAAGATACTCTTATTTCAAGATACACCACAAATCAATTTCCCTTTCTCAATTAAGCATAACGATAATGGCTTCGGTTGGTACTAACAAATAGTCCACAAGCAAACTTTTCACAACAGAAATACTCTCATTCTCATGAAACATTTTCAAAAACTAAGAATCATTTAAGTGACAACAACTCAAACTCAAGAAACGACTCAATTCATTAACTCTTTCACATGCTCATTTGACTCAATTAGTAATTTTAAAAATTACCACTTTTTCAACTTACATGCCCTCATAAGAATGACGTGTCCCGAAACCACACATACATATAAACAAGACGGGGGACAAAGATGCAACACATGCACTCACAAAGAATCATCTCATGCACACAAATGTTACACCATAGGCTTGCCCATATTTTCAATCAACATTGACTCAACTTCATTTGGTTAGAAATATCAAAGGACTTTGTTAAGCTTGTAATATAGGCTTAGGGACGGTTAGGATATCATTTAGGTATAAGTGACTACACCCTCCTTGAACACTACACAACAACTCATGATTTCTAGCTTTCTCCACTTTTCTTCTCTTTTCAAACCCATGCACATTCCACACTATTTTTCATTTTTTTCTTTTCTTATTTCCACTTTAGATGCTCCACATGCAACCATTTTCAACTTTTGGAGGATTCAAGACTCATTTATTCATTCTCTTTCTTTCTTTTTCAAAACCTTTTCTTACTTTAAGACTTTCCACCCATCCCTCAATTTCTCTCTTCTTTATATATATATATTTTTACATCATGCCCTCATGTGGTAAGCATCCCTTCAATGAATTTCCCGTAACACCTCAACTTAGGCTTTTAACTCAACTTTCAGAACCTCAAGTTCAAGGAGGAAAGAGTTCAAAAGAGGGTTACCTTTTCAAAAAGGATAAGGTTTGTAATGTGGTTGTCAATAAAAAGGATTAGGCTCAAAGGGGACAACTAAGGATATATTTATTACAAAGGTGGGATTTTAAGGCCAAGTGGACTTCAAGATATTAAAGAAAGCCTAAGATTATTTCTCCAACCAAACTCATTCAAGACCAACCGGGAAAGTTCTAGGTGACAAAAGCAAACACAAGGCATTATCCAACAGCTCACCACACATGGCCTGCAAATCAATCAACATGGTTCAAAATATTACCTCATTTTGAAAATACAAGTAGCATTGAACATTTTAACCGCTAACGAATCAAAATTCACAAAAAGAGTTGTGAGAGTTGTCACTAAATCACTCATAACATGCTCAACCTTTTAAAAACGGAAAGGTATGCTCAATAATATTCACATGCATGACTATGCTTTTAGTATCAACCAAGTCAAAACCTTCCCAAAAAGACGACGATTTTTCCCTTAAGAAAGTCGTCAACCAATCCATCATAAGGCAACCTCATGCATCTATTCGGGAATAACTACTCAGACTTCGCCACAATCAACGCCAATCAAACACTCACAAGAAAATGAAGATTTACCCTTAAGAAATTTGTCACGCTCTATCCATCATCAGGCATCGTCAATCCAAATCTTATTATCAAAACAAAAATAAAGAAGTTAGAAATTAAAAATCAAAAACTAAAATAGACCAATCCAACACAATATCAACAGAAACATCCACAATATCAAATCCTAACAAGGGCACACCAATCCATAACAAAGAAAGAAAAGTATGTCCGACAAGGGCACAATCACTATATGCAAAAACAATCAACAAAATGACTACATGGAAGGCACCCCCAATTGAAAATGAGATTGTGTCCTCAGATTCCAAATATCAAAAGAGAATACGAGGGACTCCCTAAACTTTTGACCAAGAACTTTACTAGCAAGGACCAAGATTTCAGGATCACACTTTGTTTCAAAAGCAACGCGAATGTAATTGGAGAATTGTGCCACTTTTGATGCATTTTCACTGATGGTAACATCTATTAGCTCATCAATAGCCCTCAATGCTACCAGATTTTCAGAAACTTCATTACTTCCAAGAAATGTGGTAATGCGTTCCTATAGATGATTCATAAAATGAGCAAAAGCTTCTCCTCTAAGATCACGAGCTTCTTCCTCTACAAGCCGCCTCAAATCCAATAAAGCCTCATCCTACCAAAGAGAATAAAATAAGATTTCTGGCATGGTTCACAAGCAACTCAAGTATTTAAAAGAGAACTTTAGATGAGGGAACTAGGAAGAATCAAAAAGAGGTAGAGAGAGAGAGAGAGCAACCAATAGCATTCAAACTCAAACAGCAACATTCGGCACAAACAGAATGTTATATGATTAAGACAAAAACCCACATCAAAAGACTTCTCTGCTAACCCTTCAAAAAAAATGAAGCAGGAAAACAGAAAACAAAAACAAACAAAACTTGGTATTCACATAATTATTCAAACCAAAAAGTTCGCTAACATGATTGATATAAATTTAAAACCAGGATCTATTCATCTATCTTGATTGATGGAGGGGAAAGTTAATAAGTATAACTAACAGTGAACAGTCACTTCTATATCGTGTCATAATACAAAACTGGATTAAAAAAAACATATAGAAACCCACAATAATAATAATAGAAGTTGTGTTTGATAAAAATAGTCGTCCTCTGATCCACCTTGCTTTCCTTCTAAGGCTGAAACAGAAGAAAGACTTTAGGAGTATATCTGTTGGTCTTCTTCCACACAAATCAAAATAAATATAAATGTGCCCAAAAGTGAAGTGTAGCATTCTGGTTTCTTTCTATTCCAAACTCTAGTTACTTCCTGTTAAACCGAGGAAGGAAAATCAAGAAAAGAACTCTATAAAAAAAATCAGGAAAAGAACTTAAAGATGAATGTTTCAGATAACTCTATCCAAGACTTTCTGTTAATATTGAGGAAAGAAAATCAAGAAAAGTACTCAAGATGTACCAAGAACTAAAATCTTGAAAAGTCTTATATACTTCCTTAATTTCCCTCAATCCTAACAAAATCAAAATCATGTCTGGTTCCACTTCCTCACCAGTTCAACAAATGACTAAAGAAAAACATCGAGATTCCCTGAACTGTTCCAACTCCAAAATTTTCAACAAAAAATTGAAAGAAAGAGAAGAAATCAAAGAACCTTAGGATTGCCTTTGGTGCATGAGTCAGCAAGAACTCTATTGAGAGCATCGATATTTCCAGCAACGGTGGTTGCAACTGCAACATCATAATAAGAAAATTCAGTGCAGATTTTCTTACCTTATCCTCTAACCTCCCAGCCACTATTTCTTCTGCAACCTCATTCCACATGCCAAATGAAACTTCACAGAACTTCCAGCCGGCACCGGTGGTTGCAACTGGATAGAGGATTGCATCACACTCCACAACATGCACAGAACAAAAACCTAACACCATCGAAAGAAGATCTTGTTTTGAGATTCAAAATGTACAAGAGAAATTGTAGATACCCATTTGTATTTGAAATTTGAACAAGAGAGAGAGAGAGAGAGAGAGAGAGAGAGAGAGATCAGCGCTCAGGAGAAAGAAGCCATCTTTAACGTTAAAAAGGAAAAAACCCCTTCACATCTATAACGTTAAAAGGGAAAAAACCCTTTCGCCTTTACTATTTTCTTTTTATTTCCTATCAAAATATTTAATAATAATGTCTATTTTCATAAAAAATAAATTAAGAAAGAACTACATATTATTTAAATATATAATTTCTACTAAAAATTTTCTAAGGTATTATATATTATACATTTATTAATGATATTTTGATAGATGGAAGAGAATATTTACATGAGAAATATATTTATTGACAATAGGATATTACGAATCATGTGACTGTGAATTTATCGCTTTATTACAATACTAATATTTGGGAGATATAAGAAAAGATTCTCTATCGGGTAAGTTGTCACGTAGAAATGACTTAATTGGTTAATGCAAATAGCAAATGGACAAATTCTCTTAGGAGATCACGAAAAATGTGATGATGATATAAGTCTGGGGTAGTATTAGACAATTGGAAGGAAAGTATTCACACGAAAAGCAGATAATTTGTCATTTAGTGAGATGGGGTAACATTTGACAAGTGCAAAAAAAAAGTACGCACTCACACGAAAAAGATCAATTGTCAGATAATATATTATAAGTCTCGTAAAATAAATGTATTGTTTAATAAGGTAGGATTATATTTTCGTTGGAGACAAATATCCACACGAGAAGATTTGTCGCCAGATAATATATCACGAATCGTGTGATAATTAATGTGTTGTTTAATGATATTAGGGTGCTATTTGTCAGGTGGAAAAAAACTTCACAATATATAAATATACATATATAAAT